>NW_026470882.1:0-14805 GCF_026875155.1 Cherax quadricarinatus | reverse complement strand
CGACCCTCCAGTTTGGATCACGATAGGGGGAGACTTCTTTGGGACAAAATTGTTAGGGTTCGGGACACAGTAACGTAGTCATAGTAGGGGACTTTAACTTTACCCAAAATTGACTGGAATTCTTGACAGGTAATTAGAGTCCAGTGACTTCAGGAAACAGTTCAGGACGTTTTCTAAAAAAGAGTGTAACTAAACCCTACCAGGGGTAATAATTTGCTAGACCTGTCTTGTCAAAAAAGGAAAAACTAGTGAAAAATCTGGAGATCCCTGAAGAGCTTGGCGCAAGTGTCACAAACCCATCCCTTCAGCATTAATTGGGAATGCAAGAATAATGATAATACAGTAAAAATCGCCGATTTTCGTTCTGCCGATTATAATGGACTTAGGGAACATCTGTCTAATCTTGATTGGGGTTATCTAGCTAATGATTTTATTGACGATAATCATACTTATAAATAGAAGGGATTGCTTTTATGATTGTTTCTTAATAATGTACACAGTGCCCGGGTATTACATTCCCCAGAAAAGAGTGAACATTAAAATGGTATAAAATACCGACAGATTGTTAGGTAAGACACATATGCAACAGTTAGGTATCTTTATTTCGAAACGTTTCGCCTACACAGTAGGCTTCTTCAGTCGAGTCAGAAAAGTTGATAGAAGAAAAGATACTTGAAACGATGAAATCAGTCTATCCCCCTTTAAATTTTTGAGGTGGTCAGTCCTCAGTCTGGAAAGAGCTTGTTCCGTTGTCTGAAACAATTAAATTGAAGTGACGGGATGGAGTTTTTTTATAGTGCCGGAGGTGAGCGAGGTTGGTTGGGGGGGGCAGGCCCCCCAAAAACCCCCCCGTTCTCACTAGTAGAGATTGTCGAAGTTCATGAGGGTGATGGATGATTAATCGTCTTCAAGTCTTTGCTTCTTAACTTTTTGTCTCGACGAAAAAGCCCTAAGTGTGGGGCGAAACGTTTCAAAAAAAAAGATACATAACTTTGATTGTGTCTTACCTAACATTCCCCGAGAGAATTGGGTCAAAATAACGATCCCAAAGGTTTTAACAGGGGGTTAAAGCATCTTTAAGGGGAAAAAGGGGGGGAATTTTAGGCGCATCAGAAGGGACAGGTTAACCTTAGACCAATTGTTCATTTAAAAGAGAAGTAAAAAAGGCGATTAAAAAGGGCTAAACGTGACTATAAATAAGGTCGCAAATGAATCAAAGACAAATCCAAAGGGTTCTTTTAAGTGTATAGGAAAGGTGAAGGAAAAAGTAGGGGCCTCTGGAAAAATGGGAAAGGACACTGACGGGTAAGAAAAGGAAATGTGTTCCTTATTTAATACTATTTTTTTTTCAGTTTTTAACAGGAAGTTAAATGAGATTCCCGTAATTAAAAATTATTTAGATAAGAAAAATGCAAATCTGGGTTCTTTATTGTAGGGCTTTTTGCACCAGTGGCTTTTCAATACAAAATTCTAGGACATAACTTGAAGACAGTAGAACTATGTACGAAGATGGTAATCATCCCCCAAATGGGTAGGTGCGAACGACCATTTGTCGTGGGGATTTGAAGCAGAAGGAAGAATCCTGGCCTTAAAGTAAGTCAGGGGGAGCAGACGAGGGCATATTCATGGGAGGGGGGATTCCCAGTGGAAGTAGGGCTTCCCCAAAGATGGTTAGTTGTAGAAGAGTTGTCGTAGTCGTAAAGGGTTATGTACTGCCTAAAATTTAAGATTCCAGTTTTTGCAGTGTCTGACAAGTTGTTTTCAAAATGGTATATAATCCCGACAAGATGAGAGTAAGACACAAGTCAACATCTGGGTTTTTTTATTGTAGACGTTTCCCCACCCCAGTGGCTTTTTAAATACAAATTTGGGAATAACTTGAAGCAGTAGAACTATGTACAGAAGTGAGGTAATCGCCCCTCAAACTGGAGGGGTGCAAACAGCCCCATAGTCGGGGAATTCTGAGCAAAGGAAGAACCTGGCGCTTATATAGAAAACGCGGGGAGCAGACGAGGGATATTCACTGGTAGGGCGGGATCCCCAGTGGAATAGGCCCCTTCCCCAAAGAGATGGGTTAGTTGAAAAGAAGTAGTTGTCGAGCCCCCCCCCCCTAAGGTTTATGTACAGCCCCTCAAAATTTAAGTTCCTGATTTTGCATGTCTGAAAAAGTTGTGTACAAAATTGGTATATAAACCGACAAGATGAGGTAAGACACAAGTGCAAAATTGGGTATCTTTATTGTAGACGTTTCCCCATCCTGGCTTTATCAATACAAATTCTAGGAAAAACTTGAAGCGTGAACATGTACAGAAGATGGGGAAATATCCCCAAATAGGAGTGGTGCGAACGACCATGGTGGGATTCTGAAGCAAAGGAAAACCCTGGCGCTTTAAGTAACGCAGGGTACAGAGAGGGCATTTCATGGTTTAGGCGGGTTCCCCAGTGGAAGTAGGTCCTTCCCAACTAACTAACCCATCTTTTGGGGGAAGGCCCACTTCCATGGGGAACCCCGCCTACCAGTGAATACCCCGTCTGCACCCCTGACTTACAAAATTAAGCGCCGGGGATTCTTCCTTTGCTTCAAAAATCTCCACGACTATGGTGCTGTTCGCACTACCCCTAGTTTGAGGGACTGTTACCTCATCTTTGTAATAGTTCTACGTTTTAAAGTTATGCCCTAGAATTTGTATTGATAAAGCCAGGGATGGCGAAACGTCTACAAAAAAGATACCCAGATTTTTCCCCTTGTGTCTTATCTCATTTGCGGAAATTAATCCCATTTCGTACACAACTTGTCAACACTGCAACACGGGGAATTTTAAATTTCTGAGGATGTACATAACCTTCACGACTACGACAATACTTCTAAAATAACCCACCCTTTTTGGGGAAGGACCTACTTCCCGGGGAAATCCCCCCCCTCCCCATGAATATCCCCTCGTCTGCTACCCCTGACGTTACTTTAAAAGCGCCGGATTCTTCCTTCTGCTTCAGAATCTCCCCTATGGTGCTTTTCGCCCCTACTCCTTTTTTGAGGACTGATTACTCACTTCTGTACATAGTTTATGTTTCAAGTTATTCCTAGAATTGTTTGATTAAACCCACTGGAGGGGCGAAACGTCTAAAATAAGATACCCAGATGTTGCATTTGTCTTCTCTATTTTGTCGGTTTTATATCCCATTTCGTCACAACTTGCAGACACTGCAACACATGGAATTTTAATTTGAGGAATTTTTTACATAACCTTCACGACTACGAAAACTACTTCTAAAATAACCCATCTTTTTGGGAAAGGACCTACTTCCACTGGGGAATCCCGCCTACCATTGAATGCCCTCGTCGCTACCCCTGACGTTACATATAAGCGCCGGGATTCTTCCTTCTCTTCGAATCTCCACGACTAGGTGGTTGCACCTACCCTGTTTGGGGGATGTTTACCTCATCTTCTGTACATAGTTCTATGTCTTCAAGTTATGTCCTAGTTTTTGTATTGATAAAGCCACTGGATGGGAAACGCTACAATAAAGAACCCAGATGTTCCCTTGTTTTTTCTCTCTTTGTGGGTTTTTAATACCATTTCGTACACAACTTGTCAGCACGCAACTCAGGAAATTTTAATTTGAGGACATTACATAACCTTCACGACTACGAAAACTACTTCTAAACTAACCCATCTTTTTGGGGAAGGACCTATTTTCCAGGGGGAATCCCGCCTACCATGAATTGCCCTCGTTTTTACCCCTGACGTTACTATTTAAGCCCCAGGATTTTTTCCTTCGCTTCAAATCCCCCACGACTAGGGTGCTTTTCGCCCCTACCCCTAGTTTGGGGGATGTTTACCTATCTTCTGTACTAGTTCTACTGTCTTCAAGTTATTCCTAAAATTTTGTTTTTGAAAAAGCCAGGGATGGCAAAAACGTCTACAAAAAAGATCCCCAGAGTTGCACTTGTGTCTTACTCTCATCTTGTGGGTATTATATACCATTTCGTACAAAAAAATTTTTTAGTTCCTGATGAATTAAGTTAACAATTTTATGCACGGGGACATGGTTATTAAAGATAGACAAACAACAAAATAAGTCCCCTGGACCCGATGAGTTGTTTTCAAGGTACTTAAGGAATGCAAGATGGAGCTTAGTCAGCCATTAACGAGTGTATTCAATGCGTCCATCCTTACCAGGGTTGTGCCAGAGATGTGGAAGATGGCCAATGGGGTTTTCCTATATTCAAATCAGGGGATAAGTCCCACTCCTTCAAATTACCGCCCCAATAAGCCTGAATCTATAGTGGGCAAGTTATTAGAACCCAATTTATAGCTGACATTATCAGAAGTCACTTGAGAGCATAACTTGATAAATGAATCTCAGCATGGATTCACGAGAGGGCGTTCCTGCCTGACAAACTTACTGACGTTCTTCAATAGAACATTTGAGGCAGTTGACAGTGATAAGGAATATGGATATTGTTTATTTGGATTTTAGTAAAGCCTTCGACAGAGTACCTCACAAGAGACTCTTAAAGAAAAGTGGGAGCTCATGGTATAGGAGGTAAAGTTCTAGCATGGATTGAGGCATGGCTTACCAATAGAAGCAGAGAGTTTCCATTAATGGAGTGAAATCTGAATGGGGATTAGTCACTAGTGGCGTTCCACAAGGATCAGTTTTAGGCCCTCTCTTGTTCATAATTTACATTAATGACCTTGATGAAGGATTACTAGTGACATGAGTAAGTTTGCTGATGATACAAAGATAGGGCCCTATAATTCACTCTGAGGAGGATATCAATGAACTCCAGGGGCGATTTGAACAAATTAATGTCTTGGTCTGAGAAATGGCAGATGAAGTTTAAGTGGATAAGTGTAAGGTACTTGCCCTTGGTAATGAAAAATAACCCTCGAAGCTATAATCTAGGTGAAGTAGAGCTTGGTCATACAGAATGTGAAAAAGACTTGGGAGTAAAGGTAAGCAGAAATCTAAAGCCAAGACAGCAGTGCCTCATGTGCGCAACAAGGCCAACAGATTACTTGGATTTATCTCAAGAAAATAAGTAACAGAAGTCCAAAAGTTATTTTACAGCTCTATACATCACTAGTGAGGCTCATTTAGATTATGCTGCCCCAGTTTTGGTCCCCCTTTCTACAGGATGGACATAGACTCATTAGAGAACATACAGAGAAGAATGACTAAAAAAGATTTACTGTGTAAGGAACCTCCCGTATGAAGATAGACTTTAAAGCCTTCAATCTCCACTCTCTGGAGAGGCGTAGAATGAGGGGAGATATCATTGAAGTGTATAAGTGGGGTGAGGGGCATAAAAAAGGGAGACATTAATAAAGTACGGGGTGTCCAACCAGGTATGAACCGGAAAAATGGATTTAATTTGGATAAATTTAGATTTAGAAAGGCATAGGTAAGTCTGGTTTTCTAACAGATTTGTAGAGCGGGGAACAGTTTCCCAGGGGGGTGTAGAGGCTAGGACCTTGGGTAGCTTTAAAGAAAAACGGGGGACAAATTATAGTGGGGGGGTGGGTTTGATTGGTTTGGGGGGGCGGGAGTCGTTTCTTGAGTGTTTAGGTAGAGATCGTTTTTATAAGGAGTGCCTCGTATGGGCCAGTAGGCCCCCTGCAGTTTCCTACATTCTTTTGTTCTTATGTCTCTGAATTTATGAGATGATTGGTGGAATTTCGGGTTGTACACAGGCGTTTTTTGTTGTCGTTCCTAATGCTAAATGTGTTCAGAGGCGGGTGTAGAGGTTTTTTGCTGTTTCACCTACGTAGATTTGTCACACCTCCACGGGTTAGTGTAAAGTCCTGCATTGATGGTTCATGGTGCTTGGGTTTTGGGCCGGTTAGACCTTTTTGAAGTGGTAAAGCGATGGCGTCTCTGGTTTAGCTTGTGAAAGTACTTTTTAGACGTTTAGTGAAACCCGGCTGTTGGAAGAATTATAACTTTTTTGGGAGCGGGGTTGATCGTGGGAATTGATGATCTAAGAGGGTTTTTCTTGCAGTCTTTTTATGAAAAAAAAGGAAATTGTAACCAGTGAAGTTTGGTGAATGTAAGTACATTCCCGTCAAGAAACTCAGGACTAAAAAAGGGTATGCTCTTGGGAAAAAACCCGATGATGGCCTTTTTTGGTTTTGGTTCTTGAGGGAATAGAAGGTGTGAGATCATTTTTTTGTCCTCATTCAAAAAGTAAAACAACCAAAGATTTCAATTTTATGGGGAAACCCCAATAAAAATGATCTCACACATTTTTTCCATAAAGATACCAAAACCCAAAAGGGGCATCACTCGGATTTTTCCAAAGAGATACCGAATTTGTAGCCTGATTTTCTGCGGGGAGTGACATACATTCACCAAAAAATCACAGAGTTACTTTTTCCTTCTTTTTCATCAAAGACTGCAAGAAAAGGCTCTTCAGATCATAAATTTCCAGCATCAACCCCGCTCCAGCAAATTTTTAATTTTTTCCCAACAGTCGGGTTGCACTGAACGTCTCAAAAGTCTTTCACAAGCTAACCCCAGAGTCGCCATCGCTTCTGCACTTAAATAAAGGATATACCAGGAAAAAATCCAACACCACGAACCTCAATGCGGGAGTTTACCAAACCCCTGTGGAGGTGTGACAAGATTTAGTAGGTGAAACACCAAAAACCTCGCACCCCCCTCAATAAAACACATGTAGAAACGAAACCTGAACAACGCCTGTGTACAACACCGAAATTCACCTCACTCATAAAATTCAGAGACCCCAATTAAGATAAAAGAAACGTAATAAAGTTGTAGAATTCGACAATATGTAAAGTAAAGGCCCAAAATGCAAAAAAATGTGACTTTATTGTGGCAAGTTTCGCTCTCCAAGCTTTTCACCCAAATTACAAAAAATACATGGACACAGAGGGTTATAAAAGGGGCTCGAGTGAGGTGCAATACGGCAGCTTCCCCATCCCCGAATTTTAGCAAGAATCCCCCTGAAAAAAGAAAACCTCCCATCACTAGTTCTCCTGTTATACTACAAAGCACTTTACAGAGGTGAACACTAAAAAAAAAAAACCTGCCTTTTTCCAGTTTATTTGCCCAAACCCTTTTTTTTTATGTTACCCAAAGAAAAACTTTTTACCCTTTTTCATGTACAAAATTATTTGCTCTTCCTTATTGATTTTTTTGTTACTACTACTACTACTACTATACAACTACACTACTACTATACTACTATTTAACATTACTAAAACTACCACCACTAGTGAACATCGAAATTTTACCTCACTATATTGCACCTCACTCAGAGTTTTATATACCCTCTGTGCCCATGTATTTTTTGAAATGGTTTGTTTAAAGCTCCTGGAGAGGAAACGTTCCCCAAAATAAATGTCACATTGTTGCACTTGGCCCCTTTTAGGACACAAGAAATGATTAAAAATGATATGGATATATTGATTATGCTCTATATTAAAAATCTTAAATAGTAATGCATGGAGTAACTCTGGTTTGTAATTTCAGAAATTGTGTAAAAAAAAGAGAATGGGAAAAAAGTGCAGAAAAAAAAAACATATGATGGTTTTTTTAGCTAACAGTCGAAGTGCAAAAAAATAAAATTATGAACCGTTTGGTAGATGTGCTGGGAATTTTTGTATTCATTGCATTAACTGAAACGGGTAATTTTTAAAGAGTGGGGTAGACTGCTGAGGTAATTTCAGGGATTTAATTATTAAATGTGGATAGATGAAAATGGGAAGGGGGGAGGAGTTGCTTTGTATTTTCGAAAAAATATTAATTGTTGCAAAAAAAAAGGTAAAAAAATGATGGAGCGTAACAGGTCTTTTTTGGGTAGAGTTCGTGGAGGGTCAAAAAAAAACTAATTCTAGGTGTAATATACCGACTCCGGTTGGACGAAAGGGGGGGGCTTTTTTGGGGCGAAATTGTTTGGGCTTCTTTACAAAAAACGATCTGAGGGGGTTTAATTTTCCAAATTGATGGGAACTTTGACGGTAAACAAATTATGACTTAGGGAAAATTTCGGGGCTGTTTTTGCAATTTAAGGAAACCACCAGGGGATAATTGAACCCAGTCTTTCAAAAAGGAAAAAAAATAAAAAACTGGGAAAAAAAGAAAGGGTTGGGAATGATCAAAATATCCCGATTTTTTGGGTGCAAAATAAAGAAAAAAAGAAAAAACCCCATTTTGTTTGGTTTATAATGGATTAGGGAACATCTTTAATTTGAGGGTTTTTTTAAAAGATTTTTTAAATTCAATTTGGGTTAAATCCAAAATTGTTTTTAATAAGCAAGGCCCCGAGGTTTTAAAATTAGGAGAAAAGGGAATAAAAACTAAAGGGTTAAAGGAGGTTTTTAAAGACTATTTAGGGGAAAAGGGGGAATAAGGCGATTAGAAAGGGGGTTAACCTTACTAAAATGTTTGCTTTTAAAAAAAGTAAAAAAGGGGTTAAAAGGTTTAAAAACATGGAAAAAAGTGCTTTAATCGAAAAAAGGGGGGTTTTTAATGAAGGGGTTTTTAAGGGAAAATGGCCTTAAAGGGAATGGGGAAAGGGGCATAAAATAAAATTTTTCCTTATTTAAGAAATATTTTTTTTCAGACAAGGGTTAAAAGATTCCAAAAAAAAAAATATTTAGCCCCATGAATTTGGTTTTTAAAAATTTCTTGAGGGAATGGTTTTTCGTAACAAAAGAAACAAAAAAAGTCCCCCACCCAGGTTGTTTCAAGGGTTTAAAGGGGGGGCAAGTGGGGCTTATCAATTAAGGTTATTTAAGGTTCCCCCTTTTCCGTTTTGCCAAATGTGGAAGTGGTAAATTGGGCTAATTCAAATCAAAAGCCCAACTTAAATTCTCCTAAACCTGAAAAGGGGCGTTTGTCAAATTTTTGACTTTCAATACCTTGAGGCATTAAATTTTAAGAATTGATGGTTAAGGGGTTTTTTCCGCCTGACAATTCTACGCTTTAAAGAAAATTTTTGGCATGGTATAAAGGGAAATTTGAAAAGTTTATTTTGGTTTTATAAAGCCTTGAAGGTACCTAAGGATTTAAGAAAAGGGAGCCATGGTTTTAAAGGGGTTAAAATTCTGCATATTAAATTTACCTAGAAGAAAGGGGGACCCTTTTTGGGGGAAAATCAATGGGGATTATCACTTGGGGTTACAAGGATCAGAGGCCCCTTTTTTTTTTTAAAATGCCGATGAAGGGGTTTTGTGAAAAGGTAAGGTTTTTGTGTAAAAATAACCCCCATAAAACATTTAGGAGGTTCAAGAATCCCCGGGGATTTTAACAAAATTTAAGCGGGCAGAAAAAGGGGAAAGGAAGGGAAAAATTAGGATTCCCGGTATGAAAATAACCCTCGAAGCTAAATCTAGGTGAAGTAGGGGCTTGGTCATGCAAAAATGTGAAAAGGACTTGGGAGTCATGGTAAGCAGAAATCTAAAGCCAAGACAGCAGTGCCTCAGTGTGCGCAACAAGGCCAACAGATTACTTGGATTTATCTCAAGAAGTATAAGTAACAGAAGTCCAAAAGTTATTTTACAGCTCTATACATCACTAGTGAGGCCTCATTTAGATTATGCTGCTCAGTTTTGGTCCCCTTACTACAGGATGGACATAGACTCATTAGAGAACATACAGAGAAGAATGACTAAAATGATTTACTGTGTAAGGAACCTCCCGTATGAAGATAGACTTAAAGCCTTAGATCTCCACTCTCTGGAGAGGCGTAGAATGAGGTGAGATATCATTGAAGTGTATAAGTGGATGACGGGCATAAACAATTGAGACATTAATAAAGTACTGAGGGTGTCGAACCAGGTAAGAACCAGGAATAATGGATTTAAGTTGGATAAATTTAGATTTAGAAAGGACATAGGTAAGTACTGGTTTTCTAACAGAGTTGTAGATGCGTGGAACAGTCTTCCCAGTGGGGTGATAGAGGCTAGGACCTTGGGTAGCTTTAAGAAGAGACTGGACAAATATATGAGTGGGAGGGGCTGGGTTTGATTGGTGTTGGGGGGTGCTGGAGTTGTTTCTTGAGTAGCTCTAGGTAGTTGTCGTTTTGATAAGGACGTGCCTCGTATGGGCCAGTAGGCCTTCTGCAGTGTTCCTACATTCTAATGTTCTTATGTCGTTATCACAGGCAACAGCTTGTCTGGTTCGTTGACTCCATGGTACACTAGTGTGGCCGCAGTCATCTCTGGTTCCTCTTCAGGAGGGAATATCACTCCTAGTTGCCTGCGGAGTGTCTCAGTAACTTCGCACTCCAGAAGATAGTGTGTTAGGGGCCGCTGGACAACGTTCTGACAGTACTGGCACATCTCCTCAGCCTTGTCTACCATCATCTTGGCTGTGGGAAAGCCCAAACGAAGCCGACGGATGACGGTACACTGCGCTCTGGACCAGCTTCTATCATATGGAGGGGGTTCTCCCTGAGTCGCTGCTCGGTACCACTGTTGAGATGGGGTATCACCTTTAAGGGCCTCCCCCATAAGTTTCATGGCTCTGGCAGCCACCAGTTTGGTCTGTCGAGGCTGATTGGGACAGTAATCCCAACATGTGGATTGTCTGTTGCTGCCTTGGCTGCATCATCTGCCGCCTCAGTTCCCCGGATTGCCGGCATGGCTGGGGATCCAGTTCAATGTCGAATCTGTTACCCTGAACTTCTAAGGCTGTCATTATGCTCAGGATCGATGTGATGAGGTGAACATGGCCTGTGGTTGAGGATGGGAGAGGGCATTGATTGCAGTCGTGGAATCAACATGTATGACAGGTCGGAAGTCGATGTCGTAGGGCATTGTGACAATGCCTGCTGAAAGTCGCCACCAGCTCAGCTTGAAGGAAAATCGTGCAGTGGTCAGGGAGTCGCCAGCCATTGTGTGTGTGACCATTGTGGTACAGTCAGCCTGCTGCTTCTCTTACTGTCAAGGTCGACAGAACCATCTGTGAAATACACTGCACATGTGCCTTCCCTCTGCCAGTGCCATGCTTGTCTCAGCATGATTGCTGAAGAGTGTCTGACGCAGAGATGCTTAGTGATGTGTAGCTGCATGATGCAAAATCGCTGGGTCTGGGCGCCAGGGAGTTGGTGGATGGTACCCAAGCAAAAAGGAAGGTCACAAACTCTTCTCAAGCGAGTAGGATGTATAGGGCAGCAGGCTCCTCGCCCCCCAGCAGCACAAAACGAACGTATCCAGGAGTAGTCCGTGAAAAGAGTATGGGATCTTGTGCCATGGTTGTCAATATCCATCTCCTTAGTGGGGTACCTTGCTGCCTGTGCAGAATCGTGGCCACTTTGCAGGCGTTTATGTATCTTACATTGACACACTCAGTTCACGGAGTTCACTACCTTATCACAGATAGGCACATGGCATCTGCCGCGAATAGAAGGGTCCACGATGCTCCATGAACTGACGGAGGACTCACATTTGGAAATGTGGGGCGAAATTCTAGCGAAGAAGTTGCGTGAGGAATAGGAAGATCCTGCTCACATTGTAGCAGATCTGACAGTCCCAACCATGGAGCCAGCTACAATGAAATCAGGTTCGGAAATAAACCCGCACCCCCCGAAAACCAAGAGGATGGAACACTGGGACAGAAGAAGAGCGCCATCCGTCCAGGAGCAGGCAAACCAGCTCAACCGAACGGAAAATTCAAGAGTGAAGTCTTACGGGGACCACAGAACCCACTATGGGGTTGTTTCATCCTGGAATCACGACACAATAAAACCTGTAAGTTCAGATATGGTTCAACTTGAGGGGAGAACAATATGAATCCTCTCAAAAAGTGAAATGTATAACACTTGATGAGAGTCATGGAGACAGATCGCTCATTCACACTGGAGGAACTGGACTCT
Source organism: Cherax quadricarinatus (assembly GCF_026875155.1). Classification (NCBI taxonomy): domain Eukaryota; kingdom Metazoa; phylum Arthropoda; class Malacostraca; order Decapoda; family Parastacidae; genus Cherax; species Cherax quadricarinatus. Next base: position 2,957 of record NW_026470882.1, on the reverse strand, counting down.
CGGCAGAAGATCACCATAGGGTTGTTGTAGTGATGAGATACCGCTGATGATGCCCATCGAGGCAGTATCAGCTGCACCCAGTGTGGTGTCAGCTCAACGTACTCAAGGGCAAAGACGGCAGGGCAATGCACCAAAACCGACAGGTCATCATTCAGCATGTAGGACCACTGCCATCCCAGCTGGACCTCGAGTTCTTGGGGCAAGGTACGATGGCGGACCTTCACAGCAGAACCAGTTCGGCTGTTTCAAGTGTCAGCGTATGGACACTGGGGCACACTCTGTCCAAATACAGAGTAATCTGCGGGTGTCTGCAGCCAGCCACCACCCTCCCTACAGAGGAATGCATCACCAAGCTGAAAATGCATCGGCCACCCACTCCACAACTTCGCCCGACTTGCAGGCAGAAACACCATGCCTGGCAATCCTCGATGCCCCGAGAGGCTTCGCCAGAATTCAAGGAGTTTGGAAGACCCCAAAAACTCGGCAGCAGGCTACGACGGATCATCACTCTCAGCAGCAGACGATGGGTGCAGAGAACCCTGCCATACCGCAGATCTCTCATCAGCTAACCCAACTCAATGCCCAGAAATTCCCAATCCTCGAAGCCTCAACCAGGCATCATGGTCAAGAACCTCCTGCACCCCTACCTCAACGAAGAAACAGAATCAAGAGGAACAGGAGGCGTCAACGCGATCAGCAGGCTGCACTAAACGAGCCCCCACCGGCCATAGCACGACAACGCAGGCAATTCTTACCTGGCACAGGCGCTTTGCAGGCTCAACTGGCACCTCACCAGAAGATCCCTGCTACCCAACCTGGTATATAGCAACAGACCACGGTGCATACGATAAAGAAATCCAACCTTCAGCAGTCCCTACAGACCACAACAGCCCAGGTAATATCCACTGTTTCGAACCCAATGCCAAAGCAGGCCCTCACCAGGGAGGATCTCGTAGCACTAATCAAGGTGTTCACGGATCTTATTTGCAACACAATCAACTCCACGGAACAACAGAGCGTATTCCGGCAGATGGTCAGTACGCTCCTGAGAGTGTGCTTACTGACCGAGGAGGAGACAGTGGATGCCATGAATTTGCAGGTTCTCAGAGTGGGCAGGGCTCAGTCTCCAGATCAGGAAACAACAGTGATGGAATAACCTCGGTACCAAATCACACCCTCAAGGTCCTACAATCGAACATTCAGGGCCCGACGGGCAAACAGCACCTCTTGCTGGAGGCAGTAATTCGGGATCGGGTTGACATCGTCTTGCTACAGGAAACTCTGACTGTCACGACTATCTGGCCAAGAATACCCGGTTTTGCTGGGTATTTTCGGCACATGGATGCGGGCGTTCACTGCAGAGGCACAGCTGTATTTGTATCCAATACAATCCCTCACGAGGTTATAGCCAACCCTGTGGGACTGTGGGAGAGGATGTCGAGGTACAGGCCATCCTTGCACACATACCTGGGGCACCCATTACCATCTATAACATCTACAAGAACCCAAGACACACCCTTGACATTGCAGAGCTCCTCGCGTTAGCATGCACTGAATGTATTATTGTGGGTGGAGATTTCAACGCACATCACCCAATGCTGCACTCTCACTCAGCAACCAATGCTCCTGGCAGACACATAGCATGCTCCTACATGATATTCCAGAGCTAAAGTTGCTAAACAATGGAGACCCCACACACCTGTTGGGTGGCTGCCTCGACCTTACCTTCGGGTCAAGACAACTCGCAGCAGGAGCCACATGGGAAACTCATCCTCATCTTGTCAGTGACCATTTTGAAGTGATCACCACCTTCAACATCAACAGGCCTCCCACAGTTGTGCTGCCTTTTGGATGGGACGTAAAGAGGGACAACTGGAAGGTGTTCCAGGATTATCTTCATGACTGGTGGTCCACATACTCTATCTGAAGACTGTGATACGGCTGAACTGTCACTGTTCTCATCCAGGCAGCAGAGTGCGGAATTCCAAAGAGGTCCGCAGGACGCACTCACAAAAGAGACTGGTGGTTCTACAACGACGAGGTGCGGGAGCAGAACAACTGCATAACTCTTTCAGGAAGCTATACAGGCGTAACCCTAAGGCAGAGAACAGGAATACTCTGAGAGCTGTTGTGCAGCATGCCCGCAGTCTCTCTCAGAGTAAAAACTGAGAAATGGCTGGAGTGGTGCTCAACATTCGGGCATCACACCACCTTATCTGAGATATGGGGCAAACTCAACATAGCAACTGGCAAGAGCAAGCAGAGGCCACCAGCACACCCGAACCCATCCCAGGAAACTGAGAAACTAGTGGAGCTTTTTTACTTTCCCGGGGAGCCTCCACTCAACTCCCACAGGACATCCGGAATATACAGACAGATCTTCTGCCACAACGCCAGTTAACGATACAAGCTGCATGTAAGTCGGAAGATGTGACTGATGAAGACCTCACGGGCTTGGAACTCCGACGTGCCATTTAGAACACAGGTGACACTGCCCCAGGCATCGATGGTGTTACTTACTCCATGATTGCAAGGGCTGGGCAGAGTGGATGGGAGGCCATACTAGACGTCATAAACAAGTCGTGGAGGTCCGGGACACTCCCAGCAGCTTGGAAGAAGGCTACCATCGCACCAATTCCAAAGCCCAAGAACCCAGGCAGTATGAGACCCATATCGCTGACCAGCTGTTTAGCCAAGACTGCTGAGAGGATGGTGTTAAACCGCCTCCTATGGAAACTTGGACCCCCTCATCATCACATATTTGGCTTCACCAAAGGGGTGGGTACAGCAGAGTGCGTAACCGCCCTACTAAGCCAGATTGCTGATGGTAACAAAAAAAAAAAAACTAGTATCGTCGTCTACCTCGACCTTGAGAAGGCATTTGAGCTAGCCAGCCCCACAGCAATTCTAGCAGTACTAGCTCGGAAGGAATCAAAGGGGCGCCTCCTTGGGGGCCC
>NW_026470881.1:0-11546 GCF_026875155.1 Cherax quadricarinatus | reverse complement strand
TTTAATTTTTTTATGATGGGGTTTTTAGAAAAGTAAAGGGAGGGTCTTGGCAAGAGGCGTGGGTTAAAGATAAAAAATCACCATAAAGTGGGAGTTGTCACAGTTGCTTTTGCTGGACACTGTGCTTTTGGGAATTCTGAAGGAAGTTGCAGGGTTGGTGGATGAATTTGTTAGGGTGTGCAAAAGAAAAAAATTAAAAGTGAATACAGGAAGAGTAGGTTATGAGGATAACAAAAGATTAGGGATGAAAGATTGGATATCAGTTTGGAGGGAGAGGTATGGGGAGGTGAAGTATTAGTTTTTGGGAGTGGAGTGCAGCAAATGGGCTATGAAAGATGGGTGAATGATAGAATGATGAGGGGGAAAAGGGTAGGGTGCATTAGGAGTCTGTGGAGATAAAGAACTTTGTCCTTGGAGGCAAAGGGGGGAAATGTATGGAGTATAGATTGCAACGCTTTTGTATGGGTGTAAAGCATGGGTGATGTTTTTGCAGCGAGGAAAAGGCTGGAGGAAGGGGAGATTTCATGTTGAGGGCAATGTGTGGTGTGAATAAATGCAGAGAACTCGTAGTTTGGAAGTTAGGAGGAGGTGCGGGATTACCAAAACTGTTGTCCAAGGGCTGGGGAAGGGTTTTTGAGGTGGTTTGGAATGTAGAGAGAATGGAGAAAAAACAGAATGACTTCAAGAGTGTATCGTCTGTAGGGGAAAAGGAAGGCGGGGTAGGGGTGGGCCCTAGGAAAGGGTTGGGGGGAGGGGGTAAATGAGGTTTTGTGTGCGAGGGGTTTGGATTTCCCGCAGGCATGGTGAGCGTGTTTAAGGATTGATGGAGACAAATGGTTTTTAATACTTGACGTGCGTTGGAGTGTGAGAAAGTAACATTATAAAGGGGGTTTTCGGGGGGAAACCCGACAGGCGGACTTGAGTCCTGGGAGGGGAAGTACGTCCCTGCACTCGAAGGAGGGGTTTAAGTTGCGTTAAAAAAATGTAATGTAAAGCCCTTCTGCAAGACAGTGATGGAATAATGATGGTAAAAGTTTTTCTTTTTGGGCGCCCTGCCTTGGGGGGGTTTGGGCCCGTGGAAAATAAAAAAAAAAAAATTTTTTATTTCCCCCTTTTGATGCTTTTTTTAATCTTGTTGCTGAACAGCAAGAATAAGTGATTTTAAAAAAGGGAGTTGAAGCTTCCCTTAAAATGGCTGCAAATAACTGGAGTGTGGCAAGGTAACATTTTGTGGGGGGATGCAGGAAAAGGTTAATTGTTCGGCCCGGGAGGGGGGAGTACATGTTTGACATAAGGTTGGTGGTAATTATGGGAGGGTTTGGGGCGGGTATGTCGGGCATCCCTTGGCAAGCAGTGATAGGGAGTGATCGTGAATTTTCTTTTTTTTTTGGTTTACCCTGCCTCAGTGGGAGGCACCCTGTGTTAAAAAAATGGACTCGCTAAGGCCTTTTACCAACAGTTTAGTAAAGCCCGGCTCTTTGGCCTGTTCAAAGCTTCTGTAAGTCTTGTTATTTGGTTTTTTAAAATTTAAAATTTTAGGGGTTTTGCCCCTTGAAGGGGCTTTTTTCAATTTTGGGCTAATGACATTTAAACCCAAAAATTGTAGCTACTCTCTTTTGGACCAAATGTGATTGAACTTTTTTTCCCCTGAAAAAAGTGTTTTAAAATTGATTGGAAAACATTTAAAAATTTTTTGGATTATATTTTTTTTGGAAATGGTTGCTTTTTATTGATATTTATAAAAATTCTATTTCATATTTTTTTTTTCAGAAATTTTTAAATATCCAATGCCCAAGTTTACCCCATCATATATCGGAAAATTGGTAAACGGTCCCCAAAAACAGTCCAACTTGAGATGGACAATTGTGTGTAAGTTATTTTGTTTTAAATTGAGAATTTTTTTGACACTAACCCTCCCCCCTAATGTGGATGATCCTAAAGAGGAAACATTAAACCCTCATATTCAGTAACTGTTTTCCCAGAAGTTTTTGAATGAGGTTGTGAATGTTTTTTCTTTTCCTTGGGGGGAGAAAAAGAAGTTTGAATCACTTTTATTATTTTTTTTTTTAATTTTTTGGGAAAAGGAAAACGGTTTTAAATATTGGTAAATAAGGGGTTTAAAAGGGGTATAAATTTTGAAATAAAAAATGGTAATAGTGAGGATACAATGGAGAATTTAAGAGAACCGGTTGAATGGACAACCTTGTCATGGAGTGGGGGTTTGGGGGGCTTTGACCCCCAGAACACCCTCTAGGTAGCAGCAGCCTGGTAAACTGGGAAAAGGGAAGGGGAGATTAGATTTGAGAAAAAATTACTTTTGAGAAAAATTTTTTTCAGAAAAAAGTTTAACCAAAGGGTATTTTTAAGTTGCACCAGATTGTTTAAAAATGCAAATTGGAAATAAGACATGTAAACCCCAAAGTGATTGATTGATAAATGCAAAAAAGGAACCAAACTATAGAAAAGTTTTAAAAAAAATGGTTGTCTTTTTTTGAAATTAAAACAAAGATGGGTTTATAAAGTAAAAAATTTTTTGGGAAAGGGAAGGGAAGAAATCTTAGTTGTATTACCCCGAAATGAAACTTGCTTTTGACCCAAACATCTCCCCCTTCCCCCCCCCCAAAAAAAAAAGGGGTTTAGAGAATCTTTTTCTGAAGGTAATGATGCCAAAAGTGAAAAATTTTGATGAGGGTCCCCCATTAAGATGGATATTGATTTCCGTTTAGATGGTTAAGTAACTAATTTGATGTTTGGGGGGGAAATTACTTTTTGGAGGAAAGTTGTACGTAAGTAAAAAGAAGGCTGCATTTATAAATATTTTAAGAAGAAGAGCAAAATACTTTAAAATGTATTTTGGTGGGTTGGTAGACAGCAACCCCAGGGAGGTTTTCCGTCCTGCCAAAGTGAGTGTAAAACGAAAGCCTGTAATGTTTTACATGATGGTTTGGATTGTGGGTTTTTTTGTCGTTCTAAATATGCAAAATTACAGGCGCTTGCTATTTACTTTCATTAGGTCACACTACACATAATGTACAAGTTTATTTATAGCACTGTCTGAGTTTTTTTTGATTTTTCTTAAAGTTCTTGGTCTTTTTACTTTTCCTTTTATTCCATGGGGGAAATAATAAAAAATCTTTCCCCCGTAAGCCATGCGGTTTTTAAAAGTCAACTAAAAGCCCGGGAAAAATGGGTAGTAACCCCTTCTCCTGTAAAGATTACTAAAAAAAAATAAGAAAAAATTGTCAAATGGGAAATCTGAATGTGCGGGATGTTGTGCAAATGATAAAAAAGAGTGTTGTGGATGTTATGAAAGAGGGAAGAAGCCGGATGTCCCGGCTTTTTAAATGAAAAAAAGTGAAGGGGGTAGGAGAGTTTCAATGGAGGGAAAAAATGGATTAGGTCAGGGCTTTTAAATAGAGTTAAGCAAAGGGGAGTACAATAATGTTGAAGGATAAGCTATGGCAGGAAAAATGGGACTACAAAATGTATTAAATTTAGGTTTTGGGGAGTAAAAAAAAGATTGGATGTGAAAAGGGGTTTAGTAAGCGTGTATGCACCCGGAAAGAGAGAAATGTAGAGGGAGAGGAGATTTGGGAAATGTTGGTGAATGCGTGGGGAGTTTTGAATAAGTTGAAGAATGGTGGTTGGGGGTTTCAAAGCTAAAGTGGGGGTAAAATGTTATAGATTGAGTAGTAGGTAAATTTGGGGGGCCAGGGGGAAATGTAAAGGGGGGGCCTTTAATTGAGCTATTGTAAAAAAATTTGGGAATAATAATCTTTTTTTATGAAAAAAAAGGTAAATAAAATTTACAAGGGATGATGTGCACGTAATGAAAGTAGTTTGTTGTTTTTGTATTGGTGGATAAAAAGGTTGTGGGTAGGCTCGGATGTACATGATTTTAGGGGGCAATGATATATCGGTCTTATTTGTTTAGCTACAGTTGAGTAAGAGGTAGATGGGAAAAAAGGAAAGGGGGCAAAAAAAGTAAGAGGGAGGTGAAAATTATAAAAATAAGGGGGAGGAAATTTGGGTGAGATATGGCGACTATTGGGGAAAAGGGGGGGTTGCAAAGAGAGTAGTGGGGGGGTTGAAGAGGGTGGAATGTTTTAAAAATGCAGTATTGAATGTGGGGCAGAAATTTTTGGTTATAGGAGGGTGGGGGCAGGAGGAAAGAGGAGTGATTGGTGATTAAAAAGTTAAGGGGTGTGATGAAAGAGAAAAAAGGTAGCTTATGGGGTTTTTTTTAAAAACAGAAGTGTTTTAAGAAGAGCAGGTATATGGAGAGTAAAAAAAAAGCTGAAGAGAGTGGTGAGGGTGCTAAAAAAAGAGCGATGATAGAGGGGAGAGGGGTTTCAAGAAATTTTAATGAAAACAAAAAAATTTTTTGGAGTTAAAAAGTTAAGAAAACCTAGGGAAAGTATGGATTTTTCAGTTAAAAAAAGAGTAGGGGAGGGTTGTAGATAAAAATTTATAATGGGGGAGAATATTTTTGGGGTTTTAAAGTTTAGGAAGAAAGGGGGGCGGGGAAATTTAGATCCAATACCCAAAATAAGAAAGGTTAATTGGGGGGCTAACATTATTTTAAAAAGGGGTAAAAAGCGGCTATTTTTAAAGAAAGAAAAAAAAGGGGGGAAAAGGGGGGCCCCGTTTTAAAAAATTTATGAAAAAGGCCGGGAGGCCCCAAACGTTACCCTTTAATAAAGGGAAAGGGGGCAAAAGTATTGTAAAAAATTTATGGTTTTTAATGTTTATGGTATACCGGAAAAGTAATGGGTATAAGAAAGTTAAAAGCAGGGGTTGTTGGGGGGGGTTTCGATGGGGAGGGAGGGGGGTCAAAGGTTTAAAAATTGAAGCATATAGGAGCAGTATTTAAAAATAGGGAAGTTTTTATTGATTTATGGTTTAGAAAAGGGTAGATAGAGGAGCAAAGGGCAGTGTTTCAAAAAGTGGTAGGGGGGGTTAAGTTTACTAAATGCTGTTAAAAGAGTTTTTATGGGAAGGGGGCTAGGTTAGGGTGTGAGAGAGAGGGAAAGAAATTCCCCTAAAAGTTTTAGACAGGGATGTGAAAGAAGGTGGTTTTTAAAAATACAGATTTATAATGGGGTTTAAAAGAAGTAAAACTAAAAGGGTGTTCGGGGAGGGGGGGGATTAAATTAGGGGGAAACAAATTTAAAAGGGAATTGACAGTTACTTTTTTTGGTGATATGTGCTTATGGGAGATTCTAAAGAAAAAATTGCAAAGGTTATGGATGGTTTTTGGGGAAAGTGTGTAAAGGTAGAAAGTTGAAAGTGAAAATAGAAAAGAGTAAGGTGTGGGGTATCAAAGATTTTGATAAAAAAAAAATTGGATATCAAATTGGGGGGAGCGGAATATGGAAAAAAGTGAATGTTTTCAGATATTGGGAGTTGAGTGTTTGTGGATTTTGAAGGATGAGGTTAATCTAGAATTGAGAGGGAAAAAAAGGCGAGTGGGCGTTGAGGTATATGTGGAGTCAAAAAAAAAGTTATCTTGGAAAGGAAAGAAAGGGGAAAGTTAAAGAAAGTTGTGTACCAAAATCTTTACGGATGTGAAGGGTGGGGGGTAAATGCAACATGAGGAGACAGTTTGGGGGCAGTGGGGATGTCTGTAAGGGCAATGGTTTTTGTAAAAAATTATGCAGAAAAATTCGGAGTGTGGAAATTAGGGGAAAAGGTTGGAGTTTAATAAAGCATTAGTAGAGGGGAAGGGGGGGGTTGTTGAGGTGGTTTGGTATTTAGAGAGAAGGACAAAATAGAAAAGACATAGAAAGCATTAAATTATTGGGGAAAGGGAAAGGGGGGTAGGGGCGTCCCTGGGAAAGGGATTTGGAGAGAGGTGGGTAAAGGAGGTTTTGTGGGCGAAGGGCTTGGACTTCCAGCAAGGTGCGTGAGCTGTTGAAGGAGTGAATGGAGACGAATGGTATTGGGACTGAGATCTGTCGGAGTGTGAGCAGGGAAATATTTGGGAAAGGGATTCGGGGGGAAAAAACGGTTTTTTCATTAGTCGGACTCGAGTTCTGGAAATGGGCAGTCAATGCCTGCACTTTAAAGGGGGGGTTTTTGGGTATTGGCAGTTTGGGGGGAAGTTTGGATCTTTATGTGTGTATGCTTCTAAACTGTTGTATTCTGAGCACCTTCAAAAACGGATTATGTGTGGTGTGGTGAAAGTGTTGAATGAGTGAAATTTTATTTTTTTTTGGGGATTTTTTTTTTTTTGGGTCCCCCTGCCTCATGCGAGAGGGCCCGGACTTGTTAAAAAAAAAAAATACATCTTTAAACCCCATCTGAATCTTTAGTTTTACATGGGAAAAAATTTTTCTAATTATTTCAAAAGGGTTTTATTTTAATTTTTCCTGCGGATCACTCAGGAGGCACTTGAAATTTTGGGAAAAAAAAATTGCACAAACATTCCGGCTATCGTGTCGAAAAGGAATTCAAAAATCAATGATTCTTTGGTGCACTTAAAAAAAACCCCAGGTATGGTGTATTATAATATTTATTATTACATTTTTTTTTAACATGCTAGCGTCTCTGCCAAACAGGGTGACCCCCCCCCTCTTAAAAAAAAAAATCACCATAATTCACATATACGTCTTATTTGTTGTTAAATTTTTTTTCTTTAGCTAAAATTGTTAATTTAGAAATCCAAAAAAAGGAAAAAGAACAGTTTTTTTTCCCTATTTTTTTAAATTTACGGGGAGAGCGATCCCCTTTTTTTTTTTTTTTTTTTTTTTTTTTTAAATTAACCCCCATCAGTTTTGATGTTATTCATTTCTTAGTTTGGCTTTGTATGACTTTAGTGGCTCCCCTTAAAATTTTTTTCAAAAGGTGTGTGTAAAATTTTAAATTTTATAGGCTATAATTGACACAAACATTGGTGCCATTTTTTTTCCTTGCAGGATTTGTGTAGATACGTGTCCAAAAATCTGCCGTTTATTAGAAAATGCCTGATCTTGAAACGTTGCTATTGTCGTGTAAGTATTGCATTGTGGTATGTATTTGAAAGGGGGGGTTATCTAAAAAAGTTTTGGGAATTTTGTAAGGGCATAACACACATCTTTTTTCATTATTTTCCATGAGGTAAGCGTAGAAAAAATATGACATAAGTCTTCTTTACTGTATATTAGGGCCCTTTAAGGGGAAATGGGAGGGGTTTTATTTTCACTGCACATTGCGTAAAAGTAACAATTCAGTGCCCCCCCAAAACTGCAGATTCCCCTTTCCCTCCTTCAGAGTGCAAGCATTATGCTTCAGACCCCCAAGACTCTCCAAAAAACCCAGTTTCTTGAATCCTTTCAAAATGTTATTGTGCTCATTTCCAACAGCTCAAACCCCAAAAACATTTGTTTCCCCCCCTATCAAACACATATGCCACTTTGTCAAAGCACCACACCACCAAAACCTTTATCCCTCCTCCAACCTTTCCTGGTGATCCCCTACCCCCCTTTCCCCCCATTGGAGATTTAAAATCCTCAAAGTTTCTTAATTTTCTCCACCTTTCAAATGTCCAAAACCCCTCAACAACCCCCCCTAGCCCCCTGGAAAAAATTTTTGTAACCCCGCACCCCCAATCTTTAAGCTATGAATATGAATTCTCTGCATAATATTTTACCCCACTTACCCCCAGGGGGCAACTTCTCGCTACCTCAGCCCCCTATGCAACATTAATAATCCCGCTTTATACCCCTATAAGTGTTTGTACAAAATATTCTCGAATTACCCTTTTTGTCTCATGGAAAACGTTTTGTCAAAACAGATGCCGGTGACTATCCCCCCTTTTCCTTTATCAATTTTAAGGGTTATTGTCTTTTTATGGACCCCTTTGCCAACGGTCCACCCCCCAAAAAAACTGATACATTAGTTTCCCCATACTCCCACCTTCCAAATTTATATCCCGTTTTTCATTAACTTTCTTTTTTTCAAAAAAACGGCCGTTTTTCCCACCCCGGCAGGTGGCCAAAAATAAAAACAAAAATTTCTCTTTTAAATTTAGTAATTTATACAAGAGAAGGGGGTTTCTAGCCCCTTTCTCCTGGCAATTTTGTCGTTCTTAAACACGCATGGCTTAAAAGAGGAAAAAAAAATTCTGTTTAACTTCCCCCTGGAAATAAGGGAAATAAAAAGAACAAGAATAGAAAGGAAAAAGCAGAAAATCCAGGGGATGTATCACCTATTTGTCTCACCTTTTTTTGGGTTTCAGGGGTGAGCCCGCTCTGGCCCCCCCTCTTCGTGATTGTCTGGTCCTCTCTCTCCCCGCCCATGAGCTTATCTACCCCGCCCTTAAATAGTATGGTTCCCGCCCCCAACCCCATTTTCTTTTAAGCTTTCCTGGCCTGAAATCTTAGACTGAAGAAATACTTCCTAACTCCCCTTTTATTCTCTGAGTCTTCAACTTTTCCCAAATTTTGGGCCCCTTTTTGTCTGTGTCCCATCTTGGAAATCCCGTCTTTGTCACCTCGTCTATTCCCCCACAGTATTTTTTATGTCTTTTCTGTCTCCCCCCGACCTCCCGTCCCCCAGTGTCGTCGGCCCATTTCCCCCAAACCTTTTTTTATAGGACAATCCCCCTAGCTCTGGGGACTAGTCTTGTTGCAAACCCTTTGCACTTTCTCTAATTTTTGACGTGTTTGACTAGGGTGGATTCCCAAATGGTGCTGCCCTATCCAGTATGGGGCCCGAGTAGATGGTTTTACAGAGTCTTAAAAAGAATCCTTATGAGGTATCGGAACGCTATCCGTAGGTTTTCCCGGCGCCCGTTTTGCGCAGAGTTATTGATTTATGTGCGCCTAGGAGATATGTCGGTGTTTTACTCACCCCCATTGTTTTACATGAATGTGTGTGTGACCAAGTGTAAGTAGAAAATGCAGCGTACCTGAAATCTTGCATGTTTTGAGACAGAAAAAAAAGGGCACCAAATCCTCCATTTGTAAAACAATTTCAGGCTTTTGTTTTACTACTTGGCAGGACGGTAGTACCCCTGGGTGGTTTTCTGTCTACCAACGTACTACCAGGTTTTATTTCCTATATATGAGGGGCAAGATATAAAACGGATCTTTTTTAGTTGTAGCTACAGTTGGTAAGAGGTAGATGGGAAAGGAGGGGAAAAAGGCAACAACAAGCAAGAGGGGGTGAAAATTTTATAAACTAAGGGGGGGGGAAGTAGGGGGAGATATAAACAACTATTGGCAGAAAGGGGGGCTGGTGCAAAAATAAGTAGTGGGGGGTTGAGGAGGGTTGGAATAGTTTTAAAAAAACAGTATTAGAAGAGGGGACAAGTTCGTAGTTTTAGGCGGGGGGTGCGGAGGAAAGGGAGTGATTGGGGGAAGATGAAGTAAAGTGTGTGATAAAAAGAAAAAAAAGTTAGTTATGAGAGGTTTTTACAAAAAAAGAATGTTTTAAGAAGAGTAGAGTTTATGGAGAATAAAAAAAAGGGAAGAGAGTGGTGAGAGAGTGAAAAGGAGAGCAGATGATAAAAAGGGAGAGGCACTGTCAAGAAATTTTAATGAAAATAAGAAAAAAAATTTGGAGCGGTTAAACAAATTAAGAAAACCTTGAGAATGAATGAATTTGTCAGTTAAAAAGGTAGGGGAGTTAGTAGAGGGGAGTGGGGGTTTTTGGGTTTAGTGGGAAATATTTTGAGGAAATTTAAAAATGTGAAGTAGAAAGGGAAGGTAATTTCATCCTGGTCAGGGAGGAAACCATTTTTTAGGCGTGAAGAAGAACAGGATGTGGGTGGGGGGGTGCTGAGGCATTACGAGAATGAAGGGGGTAAAGCGCTAAAATGAGGGATCTGACAGAAATGTTAAAAGCAGTGGGATAAGTGTTGGAGTGGATGGTATTTTTTTTTAATAAATGTAGAAAGAGGGGAAGGACCTAGGGTTTGGCAGGAGCTGTTAGCCCCTTTATAAAAAGGAAAAAGGGACAAAAGGATGGTAAAAATTAGAGGAATAAGTTACGGACTATACCAAGAAAAGTGTAGGTAGGGATAATTGAAAGAATTAGAGGTAAGCAGAATGTAGGATTGGGGATGAGCAAGGTTTTTCAGATGGGTAGGGGTGTGTGATCAAGTTTTTAACTTTAAAAGCATTTTTTTGTGAACAGTATTTAGAAAAAGGAAGGGAAAGTTTTTATTGCATTTAGGGAAATTTGAAAAGGCATATGATAGAGTGGTAGGGGGCAATGTGGCGATGTTGCAGTACATGGAAAAGGTGGGAAATTGCTAAATGCTGTAAAAAGTTTTCATGAGGGTAGGGGAAACTCAGGTTAGGGGGTGTAGAAGAGAGGGACTATTCCCCGTAAAAATAGGTCTTAAACAGGGGGTGTAATGTCACCTGGTTGTTTAATATACAGTATTTTATGATGGGGTTGTAAAGTGGGTTTGGGGAAAGGGGGGGATTAAAAATTTTGGGGAAAAAATACAAAATGGGAAATTGACCGTTGCTTTTTTCTGTGATACTGTGTTTTGGGAGATTCTAAAGAAAAAATTTCAAAAGTGAGTGGAGAGTTTGGGAAAGTTTTGTAAAGGAGAAAGTTGAAAGTGAACTAGAAAAGAGTAAGGTGATGGGGTATCAAATGATTTAGATTAAAAAAAATTGGAAAATTTAAAAATTTGGGGGGGAGGGTTAGAAAAAGTGATGTTTTTAGATCTTGGGAGTTGGCGTGGGCAGTGGAGGGATTATGAAGGATGAGGTTTAAACATAGAATTGATGAGGGGGAAAAAAAGGGGAGGGGCATTAGGTATTGTGGGGTCAAAAAACTTTATTATGGGGCAAAGAAGGGAAAGTATGAAAAAATAGTAGTACCAACACTCTTTATGTGTGTAAAACTTGGGTGGTAATGCAGCAGGAGGAGCAGTTGGAGGCAGTGGAGATGTCCCGTCTAGGGCAATGTGTGGGGTAAATATTTTGCAGAAATTCAGAGTGTGGAAATTTGGAAAAGGTGTGGAGTTAATAAAAGTTTATCGGGGCAGAAGGGGGTTTTTGAGGTGGTTTTGGGCATTTAGAGACATTGGATCAAAGTAGAATTAGGAAAGCTAAAAATCTATAGGGGAAGGAAAGGCGAGGTAGGGGGCGCCCCGAAAGGGTTTGGGATAGGGGGTAAAAAAAGGGTTTTTTGGGCGAATGGCTTGGGCTTCCGAAGCGTGCGTGAGCGTGTTAATAGGAGTGAATGGGACGAATGGTACTTGGGACCCGATATCTGTTGGGTGTGAGCAGGGCAATATTTAGTGAAGGGATTCGGGAAAAAGGTTATTTTCTATAGTCGGACTTGAGTCCGGAAATGGGAAGTACAATGCCTGCACTTTTTAAAGGGGGGGTTTTGGGGTATTGGCAGTTTGGAGGGGGTTTGTTGTGTATCTTTATACTATATGCTTCTAAAATGTTGTTTTGAGACCTCTGCAAAAGCGTGATAATGTGTGAGTGTGGTGAAAATGTTGAATGTGATGAAGTATTTTCTTTTTTGGGGGGTTTTTTTCTTTTTTTGGGGCACCCCGCCCGGTGGGGGACTGCGACTTGTTGAAAAAAAAAAAA
>NW_026470880.1:0-11661 GCF_026875155.1 Cherax quadricarinatus | reverse complement strand
TAAGGAACAACCCCCTTTCTGCAGCGGGGGTACCATCCCACAAAACACACCACATAAAAAATCTTACAATAAACTCCTTCATGGGGAAGGGGGGTTTCCCCATCATGCTAGCAAACAAGGTGCTCCATCATCCTTAAAATTTTAAAGCGCTCTCCTGTGAATACCATATATTCAAGATTAAAGGTCTAGAATGACTTTTACTAGGTTCACCCTCTAGAAAACAAATAATATAAATGATTTATGTAAATACACTAATAAGAGACAAAAAAAAGGTGAAAAAACAACTTATTTTCTACATAAACAATACTAAGCAAGAAACATTCTGCTTTAGGAAAAAAACAAAACTGTATGAGCACTGGTATTAATTCCATCATTTAACTGAAATTGTTTTGTATTCTTCAAATCTTGTTAATCAGATATACCAGTAAGTTCAAATTAAAAATTCAAGGCTTGCAAAATTTATTTATGGTAGTAGGTAACCATTTTCAAGATTCATTTTTTGGAACTTTACAAAAAACATGTCACTGTTTTTATTAGCTTTATTTCACCTTTTAGTGCTGCATTCAAGTTCTTTCTTGGAGTACCACCACCTCAGTTCCAAATGCAGTACTCATTGCCATATGTAGTGTTCAGCTCTAGTATTCAATACTTTTGTTGGTTGCTTCAGTTGGTTTACCAGCTCTCAATGTTCCTACTTGCCTTCCCCTTGTTCTCAAATTTTTAATACAAACATCCCTCAAAGGAAGGTTCCTTGATGTTGGTGAGGGGCTCTTGATTTAGGGAATTGGATTCTGTGCTCCAGTTCCCTGAATTAAAGCCTGAATGGCCTTCCACATCCCCCCCAGGGCTGTATAATCCTCCGGGTTTAGCGCTTCCCCCTTGATTATAATAATAATGTATACAAACATAATCTGTTCTCCTAAAAACCACTGTCAAATATCCGGGTTATTCTACTTTGAATATAATTATTTGCTTAGTTATTGCTTAATGTTTCACAGGTCCCTGACTGTATCAATACACTGTCCCATACACATAAGTAGCATGTACATGTACCCAGTACTGTATATGTACAGTGGCTAACCTCCTAAAACTAGGATATGAAAGACTGAAGAGGGAATTGACTAATTTGTAACATAATAAACCCTTTCAAATAATCTGTAATAAAATTATATAAAAGTAGAGATCAAAAGAAAAGATTTTTTCAATGAATGAAGTTTTTACAATGGGATTTAGTAAATAAAAGTTATAAAAAATGTGTAGAACCATATTTTACCATACAGTGGAACTAGTTTACCATAAAGTGGGACTATATTTTTACCATATAGTCATGCACTGAGCTCTACGATACTTGCATATACGTAACTGAGATGAATTACTTATAGAAAACTGAGAAAACCACACCATTAATAAATTATAAAAAATAGCATTGATACTACAATGCTGACTCAAAAAAAAAAATTAAAAATAAAGTCATTAGAATTAAAACTTTCTTAGTTTCAACCAAAATTTTCAATTGACTCAAGTGACTGATGGAGTGTGTGACTCCACTCGAATATGTGCCAAATAATGCACTTTAAAATATATGATGCTGATGATGGTTTGAAATAAGAGGACTACAGTAGAGTGTATTACATTAAGAGTGCAGAAACCACACAACGTTACTGCAGCAACTCGGGCTGGCTACAAGCTCTTACAAAAATATGGGGAAATGACAATAACATATTTTGTGTTACAAGAGAGAAGATATATTAAATTTTAAATACATAAGAAATTAAAAAACTATTTTTTTTCTTACAAGAATTTTTTAAATATATTTCTTACTTGGAGAATATACAAAATACAGAAATATTGCATTCTTAAATACAGTAAGGTAAAATATTTTTTTAACTAGAATTCCATGAATTATATATTCTCAACCAAAGTTAAATATTTATGATCAGTATATAACCATGAAAAAAATCTTAATTATAAAGTTTATTAGCTTAATATTACTGGTGCTACAATGATTCATTGTATCACTGGTAAGAGTGATTCATTGTATCACTGGTAATTCACTGTGCCACTGGTAAGAGTTGGCCTTATCTTACTCCACTAAATGTTCATTGAAAAAGACATTCAGAAAAGGTTTAAAAGTGATCAAGATTCAATACATAAATAAATAATAAAGTTTTATCAAATATAGTAATTTGGCATTCTGGTCGTCCTAAATACTTCAGTACTAATAACGACTGTACTAATAATTAATATTCACACTTCTGTACTTTCATAGATGTCTTCTTCAAGGGTAGCTGACTGTTACTGTTTTTGCAAACTGTAACAAACTACAAATTTTCTAGCATGAGTATAAAAAGTTCACTGGCACAAAAGGGTTTAAAATTTGGGTTAAAGAAGTGATATTTTCTTTATTTCATTAAAATACTGTACCCTTGTATATAATTGAGGACACAGAGTCCAGCACCCCATAAAGTACATTACATACTGAGTCTAGAACCCAATCAAGTTCATTACATACTGAGTCCAGCACCCCCTCAATTACATTACATACTGAGTCCAACACCCAATCAAGTACTTACATACTTAGTCCAGAACCTGATCAAGTACATTACATACTGAGTCCAGCACCCCAATCAATTACATTACTTTTTGAGTCTAGTGCCCCTAAGTACATTACATAATTTAGTCCAGCACCCCATCAAGTACACTATAGCAAACAGCTCCATTTTTTTACAAAGTTTTTACAATTTTAGGCTCAATATTTTCACTTCCATATATACCAGTGATTGTATAGAAAACTGAAAAAAAAAAATGTTAAGAGTTATGCAGCAGTTATGAAGTACAGAGTATTATGTTTGACATCACCACCACACAACCCTTTGAGTACTCACTTATTTTATAAATATACAATATGACTGATTTTGTTTGTTGCAGAAAGCTGTGTAGATGACTTAGAATTTTATAACCCATAACAGTAATTAGGAAACTTGTACAGTAACTTTTCTTTGTTATGGGTGCAGTAGTTCAGCAGCAACAACAGACAAAACTGATGTATGCTATCACAAACTCACAACATGATAGAGTGAGATGATATTTCTGGAAGCATGCTGGAAAAAATGGATTTGTTACTTATGCTTTTTTTTTTAATGTACATTATACAACTTTAATACATTACCATTCCATTTTTTCCACTGCATACACCCAGTAATGATTAATACATTTTATTTTTTTTTTTATTATCACATTGGCCATTTCCCACCAAGGCAGGGGGCCCAAAAAAGAAAAGCTTTCACCATCAATCCTCCATCACTGTCTTGCCTGAGGGGCACTTACACCTCAGTTATCAAACTGCAACATTAACACCCCACCTTCACAGTAAATAGCATTAATAATTTAGTTTTTAGATTTAATACTGCAAAAGGATCACACCTTTTCTGAATACGGCAAATTTGATACAAAATTACCTTTTTCCGGATAAAATACGATTGTCTCCCATTTCCCAAGCACTGCATAACCCTTATGGGTTTAGCAACTCTCCTAGAATAATGATGCAAAAAAAAGTATTAGATATTTTTTTAAAAATGAAGAGAAAAAAAGAATTTAAAATTTTTCAGTAATTACTAATTTTCCCATTTTTCTATAAGTTTTTAACCTACACTATTATTCATGCTTTAAGAGAGAGAGAGAGAGGGGAGGGAAAAGAGGAGAGGAGAGAGAGAGAGAAGAGAGAGAGAGAGAGAGAGAGAGAGAGAGAGAGAAAAGAGAGAGAGAAGAGACAGAGACAGAGACAGAGACCCAGAGACGAGACAGGACAGACAGACAAGAAAAGACGGGAGAGACAGACAGAGAGACAGAAAAGAGAGACAAAAGACAGAGAAGAGAAGAGAAGAAGAGAAAGAGAGAGAATTCTAACTGAGACATAACCATATTTAACTTGACAGTGATCACAGGAAGGTTAAGACAGTGAGGAACAAGTGTAATGTTGATGACATGACTGATCACAGGAAGGTTATTCAGACAGTGAGGAACAAGTGTACTGTTGATGTTACAACAAGTTTTCTTTAAAATTAATACTACCATTTTTACTAATACTGTACAAAATTCTTTGTGTACCTATACCTGGAATAACAGAAAAATAAAAAATGAACAAAAGCAACATTTGCAAACTGATTTGTTTGTTTATCACTGTATTATCTAAATAATAAAAACTTTATAGAAAATTATTATTATTATTATTACTATTACCTATCCTTAATAATAACATTTTACGCTTATATCTTAAGCAGTAGTTTATCATTTTAAAAGATGGAAGCGAGGCATCATGACAACCCATGGAGTACAAGTTTCTCTTGTACTCAGCTCAACCATCAAGCAAAATTAATTTCAATTATTCTTCATCTGCTCTATAACAAATCTTGTGAATTTTTGTTAAGCATTTTGTACTGATTAATATTTTTCATGAATACTGGCTTACAAGTTCATATTTCAGGTATAGTTTTCAAATACTGTGTAAGTCTCTTGACTTAATAAAGCATTGCTATCTAATGTAAGACTTGTAGTTCTCGAAAGAACCCAGGTTCCATTCTTAAGCGGAATGAGATCTATGGACATATTTCCTTACACTTATTGCCCATATTCCCCTTGTACAGTAATCACTAGGTACCTGGGTGTTAGCTGACACTTTTGGGTGGCATCCTTTATAAAAAAAAAAAAAAATACTAACAAGTCACTGCTCAATATTCTTGGATCTTCTTGAAGAAAAAAGTCATATTAAACTAGAATGGAAGAATACTGAGCTGCCTGAAGTGTTATATATGTATATTACATTCATGGTGAATAATCAGGAAATAATATGGAAAGAAAAATAGTCTATACATAAACATATTCAATAGACCCTCATATTACACAGATTTACTTAGCACATTTTAATTACATTATTGAAAAACTGCAGCATAATTTTATACAACACTTCGTAAAATTAACTTAACACGGTTTGGTTTGCCGGAGGGGAAAAAATCTGAAGCGTTGCCTGTGGGATATTTCCTTAGCTCAGGTTGCCGCCTGGCTGTGGGTGAGACCACTGTCTCTGCAGGGCTGCACTGGCTTCAAGGCAACCAAAGATTTCTTGACCTTGCTCTTTTGTGGTAATGTGTCAGGTTATTTCAAGTGTAAGCGCATGATTATTTACCTCTCTAAGAATCCTCATGCTTTGAAAGGTGCAGATAAAAACACTTTACCAGTACATAATTTGGAGGTCAAACTAGTCAGGATGGGTAACAGAGCAAATATTTATTGACTGGTTTAAGCATCACTTTATCCCTGAAGTCAAGTTTTACCTGCACGCCAAAAACCTTGCATTCAAGGCTCTCTTCATTCTTGATAATTCCTGTGCTCATCCAGAAGCCTTGCTGGATGTGACCCCACACATAAAAGTTGAATATTTACTTCCAAATACATCTTTAATATAACCACTGGATCGGGGAGTTATTAAGTCATTCAAGTATAACTATACACAAGTGATAAAAAAAACTAGCTGCATCAATAGACTCCAACTCCAACCTGGCAGTACTAAGCTTCTGGAATAAGGTATAATGTACTGCAGGGTAAAAAAAGCCAGAGATCCATTACTAAATTTATGCACACTCCAACACAACCAGTGACTTTAGTACCAGAACCTCAATCATCCACTTCTGCTGACAACCAACAACCACCCACCTCAGCCTAGTAGGGCCACACCATGCATCTCCACTCTCTTCACAATCACTGACATACACCAGCAACTACAATTTAAGGTAAATAATATGATTTCTGTTCCATTGTAGTCTTAAGCAACAAAAACAACATAATCATTTTTATTTTTGTAAGGTCTGGACGTCTAATAAAATGTAGTTTGGCTTTGGGGGGGAGGGGTCCCAGGAACGTAACCCTATTTTACCCATAAGTTCTTCAGTTTATATGACACGGATTTATCTAACACAGCATTTTCAGGAACTTAACTTCCATGCAATACAAGGGTCTATTGTACACTGTATATTACCAACCATTCTGGAAAATACCCTGACTTTGCCTATTGTAATAAGCTCTATAACCACTTAAACTTGTCTAAATTCAACAATACCTTGTTAAAATGTTATAAATTAAGAAAAACCAAATACATATGTACTACTGTACATGTTTTTTGTGACTAAATTCATGTCTCTATTAACAACTCATTATGACTGTAATCAGATTATAAACTAGTAAATAGTTCATCACCACTGTAATTTCTTAGCTACCATTACATTGGGGTCCAGTCCCTCAACCCATTACATACCTCTATGAATTTCTGGCTCTCCCTCCTCTCTGAATGATGGGTATGGGGTGCTTAACAAAGCTGTTACACTAAACTGTTCCAGACACTTAAGCAGTCGATAACGTGTGTTTTATGTTGTGACTCCTTCAGATGTATACCTGGAGAGGGTTTTGGGAGTCAAGTACAGACTTTAGGTGCCTGTCCAGCTCCCTCTTGAAGACAGCCTGAGGTCTATTGGTAATCCCCCCTTATGTGCTAGGAGGCAGCTGAACTGTCTTGAGTCCCTGACACTTATTGTGATGTCTCTTAGTGTACTTGTGGCACCCCTGCTTTTCACTGAGGGAATGTTGCATCACCTGCCCATTCTCTTTGCTTTTGTAGGGAGTGATTTTTTGTGTGCAGATTTGGGACAAGTCCCTCTATGATTTTCCAAGTGTATATTATCATGTATTCTTTTTGCCTGCATTCCAGAGAGTACAAATCATCCTTTCCCAGTAATTTAGATGCTCCATTGTACTTATATGTGCCATGAAAGCTCTCTGCATATTCTCCAGGTCTGCAATTTTGTCTCTCTTGATAGGGGGCAATTAGCACACAGCAATATTCCAGCTTAGAGAGAACAAGCGATTTGAAGAGAATCATGGGCTTGGCATCTCTAGTTTTGAAGTTTCCATTATCCATTCTGTCATTTTCCAAGCAGATGTGGTAGATACATTGTTGTGATCTTTGAAAGTGAGATTCTCTGACATTATTACTCCCAGGTCCTTCACATTAGTTTTTAGCTCTAGTGTGTGGTTGGAATTTGTTTTATATTCCAATCCAGTTTTTATTACCTCGAGTTTCCCACAGCGAGTAATTGAAATTTGTTTTCATTGAACTTATATCGTTTCCATGTGCCCCATTTAAAAATTTGGTTAATGTCCACTTGGAGATTTGGAGTGTCCTTGATGGATGACACTCACACAAATTCTGGTATCATCAGCAAAGAGGGCATGGTGCTGTGGCACACATCTCTGTCCATGTCAGATATAGAGGATGAGGAAAGGATGGGAGCAAATACTGTACCTTGTGGAGCAGAGCCTTTCACTGTAGCAGTTTCTTACTTAACTCTGTTTGCTATTACTCTGTATGTTGTATGTAGGGGTCACAAGATGCTGAGGTCATTGTCACACTTCAGTATGTCTATGTACCATTTAGTACAATGATTATTGTGTGTCCTAGGCCACATCATTAGTTTTGTATTTTAGCTGCTACACAAATAAATGCTAGTTACATAAATGCAAAAATATGCATAATGGAGAGTATAAATACCTGGAGACAGTTCCAAGGGTCAGCACCCCATGGCCCAATCTGTGACCAGGCCTCATGGTGGACCAGGGCCTGATCAACCAGGCTGTTACTGCTACCCGCACGCAGTCCAACGTACGACCCACAGCCCGGCTGGGTCAGGCACTGACTTGAGGTGCCTCTCCAGTGCCTGCTTGAAGACACCCAGGGGTCTATTGGTAATCCCCCTTATGTATGCTGGGAGGCAGTTGAACAGTCTTGGGCCCCTAACGTGCTAGTAGCACCCCTGCTTTTCATTGGGGGACGTTGCATTGTCTGCCGAGTCTTTTGCTTTCGTAGGGAGTGTTTTTCATGTGCAAGTTTGGTACTAATCCCTCTAGGACTTTCCAAGTGTATACAATCATGTATCTCTCTCACCTGCACTATAGGGAGTACAGTTTTAGGAACTTCAAGCGATCCCAGTAATTGAGGTGCTTTATCACAGTTACGCATGCTGTGAAGGTTCTCTGTGTATTTTCTAGGTCAGCAATTTCATCTTCCTTGAAAGGTGCCGTTAGTGTGCAGTAATATTCCAGCCTAGATAGAATAAGCGAACTGAAGAGTGTCATCATGGGCTGGCATCCCTGGTTTTGAAGGTTCTCATTATCCATCCTGCCATTTTCTAGCAGATGCGATTGATGCAATGTTATGGTCCTTGAAGGTGAGATCCTCTGACATGATCACTCCCAGGTCTTTTACATTAGTTTTTTGCTCTATTGTGTGGTTAAAAACTTGTTTTATACTCTGATGAAGTTTTAATTTCCTCACGTTTCCATATTGGAATAATTGAAATTTCTCATCATTAAACTTCACATCGTTTCTGAAACTCATTTAAAGATTTGGTTGATGTCCACCTGGAGTCTTGCAGTGTCTTCAATGGAGGACACTGTCACGCAAATTCAGGTGTCATCTGCAAAGGCAGACACGGCGCTGTGGCTTATATCCCTGGCTATGTCGGATATGAAGATGAGGAACAAGATGGGGAGGGAAGAGTACTGTCTTGTGGAACAGAGCTTTTCACCATAGCCACCTCAAACTTGACTCTATTGACTACTACTCAGTGTTCTATTTGTTAGGAAATTGTAGATCCATCTACCAACTTTTCCTGTTATTCTTTATCATGCATTTTGTGTGCTATTACACCATGGTTACACTGATCAAAGGCTTTTGCAACGTCTGTGTATATCTGCATTCTGCTTATGTTCTAAAGCATCCAGGACCTTGTCATAGTGGTCCGGTAGTTGGGACAGACAGGAATGTCCTACTCTAAACCCGTGCTGCCCTGAGTTGTGTAACTGGGTATCTAGATGGGTGGTGATCTTGCTTCTCAGAACCCTTTCAAAGATTTTTATGACATGGGTCTGTAGTTCTTTGCTATTGCTTTACGGCCCCCTTTGTGAAGTGGGGATATGTCTGTTATTTTTAGTAACTGTGGGACAACCCCAGTGCCCATGCTCCCTCTCCATTGGATGTTAAGAGCACGTGATAGGGGCTTCTTGCAGTTCTTGATGAACATGGAGTTCCACGAGTCTGGGCCTGGGGGCAGAGTGCAGAGTGCAGTATTGCCTTTTCGATGTCATTTGTGTCAGGATAATATCAGATAGGTGTGTGTCTACCAAATTCTGCCTCATAAAAAAATTCATTTAGGTCTTCGACTCTCAGTCTGGTTAGCTGCTCGCTAAAAACCGAGTCATATTGGACTCGAGTAGCTCACTCATTTCCTTGCTGTCATCTGTGCAGATTCCACCCCATTTAAGTAGGGGCCCAATACTGGATGTTGCTCTCGATTTGGCGTAAGAAAAGAAATAATTTGCGTGTCTTTCAATTTCATTTATGGCTTTTAGTTCTTCCCGCATTTCTTGAATAAACAGAATAGAATGGGATTCGAGCCATGGTCCTGAATGGTAGCAGGGCCAGCGCTCAACCACTAGGCTACGAGACTTGTAATATATAAGTTTCACAGTTAGCACTTTTGTGTCATCTGTGTCAGAGGCCGCCCTCTATCACCCAACTGTTTTTCCCACAGCTCCAGTAGCCTTATAGATCTATTCTCAGACCCCCAAAGCCATATTTGAATTCGAGATAAGTCGTTGATTATGACTTATCTCAAACTCAATAGAGTATTTGGATGATGTATCAGAAAGACAACATTGTGCTGGTATGACAGCAGGATTAGTAGGATTAGTCTGTCCAAAATACCCTGGCATGATAGTGGCTTTCTTTGTACTTAGCAAACCAGAATTGTAATTACATAGTGTAACCTTTACAAAGAAATCAAATCTTTATTCTTTTATCCTTTGGAGTGGGACCCTGTGTTACAAGTATCATCCAGAGCCGGTACCTCCAGCTATCATACATCATATGGGCCACTCTCATATATCAAAAAATCAGGAGAAATTGAAGCTGAAAACTGAGCTGAGACACCATCTGCCATCTCTATACAGGCAAAAAGAAAGCTCTCAGGTGGGACCTACCCACGCAGTTTACCGCTTCATAATAATAATATAATAATAAATTTGTAATAAATAAACAAAAAGGCACAATACCGTGACTGGAACAATACACAAATAACCCGCACATAAAAGAGAGAAGCTTACGACGACGTTTCGGTCCAAGTCGGACCGAAACGTCGTCGTAAGCTTCTCTCTTTTTATGTGCGGGTTATTTGTGTAATAATTGTAATAATAATTTTAATAATGTTCACACATGCAAGCGTCAGAACGAGGGAGCTACAACCACAAAAGTCAAGCTGCCTGCACCTCCATGAGTTATATATATATATGTATTGCAGATTAAAAACAAAACGAATTTGAATGATGGTGCCAACAAATAAATCTCCACTTGATACTCTTCCCTTCAAGGTGTCTTGATACAGGCTTTGATCCAAGGAAATGGAACTATCTTCCCCTTCCTTGAATTGAACCAGATTACCTCTCGTTTCTCCCCAGGCACTGTATGACCCCTACGACTTTAGCGCTCCCCCAGGAATAGTAGTTAATAGCACTAGCATAAATACGTAGTGTTTAAGACATTTCCTCCTCATTGTGGAATATTCTCAAGTGTATTACGTCAGCAACACTGGGATAGTAGTGTTGAGAATATTCTTCTTCAGTGCGAAATATCTCAAGTGAAGTCGTTGTAAAGGCTGTTTCACACACTTCTTGTATAGCTTCCACTGTAGTGTTAGTTGAGTGCTCGACGCCAGGCAAATATGGTGGCTTTAGAGTTACGGAAGGTGTGCTGTAGGCATTATCATACCTAAGTTTGGGACCACTAGTGTGTTCTCTGATGAACACTGACACATACTTGTTGTATGAGACACCCAGGAAATTGAAGATCTCCCGCGCCTTCACTTCCGGTCTCAGACCCAGGTCTTCATAAACGCACCATTAAGTATCTGTCAAAAAAATTTGTCTTAGTAAAACCAACCAATAATAAGTGTCTACATAACTAATATAACTGTCTACACAACTTGTATAACAGTGTCTACACAACTAATATTAGTGTCTACACAGATCTATAATTTCCTAACAAACAGAACACAAAGAGCAGTGGTAAACAGAGTAAAGTCTGAGGCAGCTACGGTGAAAAGCTCGTTCCACAAGGCACAGTACTCGCTCCCATACTGTTTCTCATCTCTCATATCTGACAGACAGGATGCAAGCCACAACACCGTGTCAGATGACACCCGAATTTGCATGACAGTGTCCTCCATTGAAGACACTGCAAGACTCCAGGTGGACATCAACCAAATCTTTCAATGAGCCGCAGAAAACAATATGAAGTTCAATGATGAGAAATTTCAATTACTCCGATACAGAAAACGTGAGAAAAATAAAACTATATCGGAATTATATTATTATTATTATAATCAAGGGGGAAGCGCTAAACCCGGAGGATTATACAGCGCCTGGGGGGGGAATGTGGGTGCTCTGGTGGCCTGGTGGTTAACGCTCTCGTTTCCCACCGCGAGGGTCTGGGTTCGATTCCCAGCCAGAGTAGAAACATTGGACGTGTTTTTTTCCACCGTTATCCTGCCCATCAGTAAA
>NW_026470879.1:0-11367 GCF_026875155.1 Cherax quadricarinatus | reverse complement strand
GAGGATGGTTATTGGAGGGAGGGGGAGTTGGGGGGGGGTTAGACTTTTTGTGGAAGGGTTTGGGGTTTGGGGGGGGGATAGGGGGCTAAGGTGAGGTGGTTGGGGAAGGGGGAGAGGTGGTTAGGGGGGGGGGGGTCATGTTTGTGTCTTTTTGTGTAAAAGTGGTGGAGGGTGTGTGGGGGTGTGTGGGGTGTGTGTGTGTGGTGTGTTGTGTGTGTGTGTGTGTGTGTGTGTGTGTTTGTGTGGTGTGTGTGTGGTGTGTGTGTGGTGTGTTTTTGTGTGTAGTGTGTTTTTGTAGTGTGTGTGTGGTGTGTGTGTGTGGTGTGTGTGTGTGGTTGTGTGGGGTGGTGTGTGTGTGGTGTGTGTGTGTGTGGTGTGTGTGTGGTGGGGTGTTTTATGTGTGGTGTGTGTGTGTGGTGGTGTGTGTGTGTGGTTTGTGTGTGTGGTGTGTGTGTGTGGTGTGTGTGGGGTTTGTGTGTGTGTGTGTGGTGTGTGTGTGGGGTGGGGGTGTGGGGTGTGTGGTGTGTGTGTGTATATAGTGTGTTTGTGTGTGTGTATGTGTATGTATGTGTGTGTGTATGTATGTGTTTGTGTGTGTTTGTTGTGTGTGTGTGTGTGTGTGTGTGTTTTGTGTGTGTGTGTGTGTGTGTGTATGTATGTGTGTGTGTGTGTGTGTGTGTGTGTACTCACCTATTGTGGGGGTCAAGGGTCGAGTCATAGCTCCTGGCCCCCCGGGCCTCTTCGCTGATTGCTACTAGGTCCTCTCTCTCCCTGCCCCATGAGCTTTATCATACCTCGCCTTAAAACTATGTATGGTTCCCGCCTCCACTACGTCCTTTCTAGGCTATTCCACGGCTTGACAACTTGTGACTGAAGAAATTTCCTAAAATCCTTTGATTCATCGATTTCTTCAACTTCCAATTGGGGACCCCTTGTTTCTGTTTCCCTTTTCCTGGAACATCCCGTCTTTGTCCACCTTGTCTATTCTGCGCAGTTATTTTATTTTGTCGTTATCATGTCTCCAACTGACCCTCCTGTCCTCCAGTGTCCCTCAGGCCGATTTCCCTCAAACCTTTCTTCGTAGGACAATCCCCGTAGCTCTGGGACTAGTCTTGTTGCAAACCTTTGCACTTTCTTAATTTCTTGACGTGCTTGACAAGGTGTGGATTCCAACTGTGCTGCATACTCCAGTTGGGCTGAACGTAAATGTATACAGGTCTTGAACGAATCCTTACTGAGGTTCGGAACGCTATCCGTAGGTTTGCCAGGGCGCCTGTATGCTGCAGCAGTTATCTGATTGATGTGCGCCTCAGGAGATATGCTCGGTGTTATACTCACCCCCAGATCTTTTTTCCTTGAGTGGAGGTTTGCAGTCTTTGGCCATCTAAACTATATTGTGTCTGCGGTCTTGTTTGCCCTTCCCCAATCTTCATGACTTTGCATTTGGCAGGGTTAAACTCAAGGAGCCAGTTGCTGGACCAGGCTTGTAGCCTGTCCAGGTCTCTTTGTAGTCCTGCTGATCCTCATCCGATTTGTTTCTTCTCTTAACTTCGCATCATCTGCAAACAAGGACACTTCTGAGTCTATGCCTTCCGTTATGTCGTTTCACATATACCAAGAACAGCACAGGTCCTAGGACTGCCCCCCTGTGGAACCCCGCTTGTCACAGGCGCCCACTCTCACACCTCGTCGCGACCAAGACTCTTTGTTGCCTCCCTGTCAGGTATTCTCTGATCCATTGCAGTGCCTTTTCCTGTTATGTGTGCCTGATCCTCTAGCTTTTGCAGTAACCTCTTGTGAGGAACTTTGGGTCAAAGGCCTTCTTGCAGTCCAAAAAATATGCAGTCGATCCCCCCCTCTCTCTCTTGTCTTACTTTTGCACCTTGTCATAAACTCTAGTAGGTTTGTGACACAGGTTTTTCCTTCCCTGAAACCGTGCTGGTTGTCAAATTATACACTTTTCTTTTCCAGGTGCCCCACCACTCTCCTCCTGATGATCTTCTCCATGACCTTGCATACTATACACGTTAGTGATACATGGGCTGTAGTTTAGGGGCCTCATGTCTGTTCCCTTTTTAAAAAATTGGGACTACATTTGCCATTTTCCATACCTCAGGGAGTTTTCCCAGTTTCAAATGATGTTTTTGAAGATCTTTGTTAATGGCTCACACAATATCTCTGCTCCCTCTTTAAAGACCCATGGAGAGATGTTGTCTGGTCCCACCGCCTTTGAGGTGTCAAGTTCCCATAGCAGCTTTTTCACCTCCTCCTTGGTTATATGTTTCCTCATCCAGCACTTGCTGGTGTGCCCCCCTGTTTTGATTTCCTGGAGTCCTACTGGTTTCCACTGTAAATACCTCTTTAAATCTTTTTGTTGAGCTCCTGGGCATACCTCTCGGTGGGTTCTTGTGAATTCCCCATCACCCTTCCTCAGTCTGATTACCTGGTCCTTGACTGTTGTTTCCTCCTGATGTGGCTTCGGGTCAGTCTTACTTTTGATGCTATGTTTATTTTCATATTGTCTCTGAGCCCCCCTTCTTATCTGTGCATATTCGTTTCTGGCCTCTTCGGCTAATCTCTTTATTTTTCCTGAGTTCTCTGTTTCTGTACCTTTTCCATTCTCTAGTACACCTAGTTTTTGCCCCCCTACACCTTTGGGTAAACCCAGGATCGTTCTGTTTTTCCCATTATTTCTTTTTCCCCTTGGGGAAAAAATTTCCTCTGCCTCCTTTCATGTTGTTGCCAATGGTCCATCATTTCTTGTACGGTTTTTCCTGTAAGTTCCCCTCCCACTGATGTCTTGAAGGAAGTTCCTCATCCCTGAGTAGTTCCCCCCTTTTGTATTTTGGGTTTTTTCCAGCCTTTTCCTGCACTCTCTCCACTTGGGCTAACTACGTATCGAAGCACAGAACCACTGATCACTAGCTCCCGGGGGCCTTTAAAAACATGATACCCCCCGATTCCGAACTTCGGGGTGAATCAAGGTCCAGCTAGCTGGGTTCATCCCCTCCTCTTCTCTGGTAGTGTCTCTAAAATGTTGATTTCATGAGGTTTTCCAGTACCACATCCATCATCTTGGTTCTCCATGTTTCGGGACCCCCATGGGGCTCCAGGTTTTCCCAGTCAATCTCCTTGTGATTGAAATCACCCATAACTAGTAACTTTGCTCCCCCCATGTGTGCTCTCCTGGCCACCTCGGCTAGTGTGTCGATCATTGCTCTGTTGCTCTCTTCATATTCTTCTCTTGGCCTCCTGCAGTTCTGTGGTGAGTTGTACATTACTGCAATTATTACCTTATGTCCCTCAGACTGGATTGTTCCTACTAAGTAGTCCCTTTCGCCCGTGCCATCCATTCCTTCCATTTTCTCAAAACCCCACTGGTTTTTAATGAGCAGTGCAACTCTCCTCCCCCTCCTCCTCCCTTGTCTTTCCTGAGGATTTGATATCCGGATGGAAAGATTGAATCTGTTATTATTCTGGCGAGTTTTGTTTCTGTGAGTGCTATTACGTCTGGGGATGTCTCCTTGATTCTTTCGTGCCACTCCTCATACTTGTTTGTTATTCCATCTGCATTTGTATACCACACCTTCAACTTCTTTTCTACGACTGTGGTCTGGGAGGTGTATTGGGGTTGGGGAAGTGGAAGACCTGGTAAGGAACTATGGGTTGTTGCTGTGGGGGTGGAGTTTGTAATGTAGTGGGTGGGGGCATTGGATGTGGCATGGGTGTTTTGATTTAGTTGCACTGTTTTGATTTGGTTGCACTGGGGTTGACCTGGTTGGGAGGCTTCTATAGGAAGTTGTGAGGGAGGCTGCATTTGATCTTCTTCCTGTCTGTCTTCTCCATCCCCTCTCTTTCCTCCTTTCGCCTTTGTACCATCTCTCTCAGTTTCTGCCTTTCTTCTTGTGTTCTGTCGTGGTCGAGATACACCTTCCTGTATGCCGGCATGTCCCTTAATCGTGCTTTCTCCTGCAGGATCCTGTTCCGAGTCACTTCGGAGTCACTTTCACTGGCCGGGTTCTTTTTTTTACAAACCCCCCTATTCTCCGAAAATTTTCTAGCTGGGTCATGTCGTCTTCTCCTATTGCTTTCATGATGCTTTCAATTGTTTTTTTTTCCCCTAGTTTTCTTGCTTCATATGTTTCCCCTTCAACTTCCTGGAGCCCATACACAAAGACTGACCTCACCCTTTCATTCTCCCACTGCATATCCCTGTGTATCCCCTCATTTAATTTCGTTTCCTCCACTGCAGCTTTCCTTTCTTCAGTTTCACTAGCTAATGTACTTGGGCTTAGTGGCCTGTCATTTTCCCTTCTCGGCTTTCCTTGGGCTCTGTTGTTGTCTGTTAGGGCCTCCACATAAAGCTTAGCTCTTTCATTTACTACAGTCTCCTATGATAGAGCTTCTCCATGCAGTTGTGCTCCTTCTTTCCCTACTGTCCCCTTATTTGTGGCTGAGGTAGCAGTCTCTGTTGTCAATCCCAAAATGTTCTTTAGTTCTTTAGGCTGTTTCAGATTTTTCAGTTCCTCTTCTAAACTCTGTATCCTAGCCTCTGCTGCCTTGACATGCACCTCCCACTTCCTGCTTTCCATATCTATCCTCTCTTCCATTCTCATGCTAAGTTCTTCTAGTTTCTTTTCCCATTCATGATCCCTTTTTATGAGCTCTGCTGCCCAATCTTCCTTTGCAGCTTCCTCCTCCTGTCCCTTGGTTTTTCTTGTTGCTCTCTGGCAACCCATTTTTGTTTCATCCTGATTGCCTCAGAGTGGGAAGGCTATGTAGTTCTGTATGTTATGTTAGTAGTGTGTATGTCAGAGTGTGGGGGGGGGAGGTAGTGGAGGAACTGTGGCTATGTGGGAGAGGAGTGGGGAGGGGTGGGAAGGGGGAGGGTGAACGAGTGTGTGTGTGTGTGTGTGTGTGTAATTTTGTGTGAAATTATGTGTGGGTTTATTATGTATTGAAAGGTAGGTGGCTTGTGCATTGAAATGAAGTCTCAGTGGTCCTTGGCTGCCCACAACTTCTTGTGACCTGACCCCCAACCTCCTGGGACTTGACCCGCACGTACTTACAGTGTGTGTGTGTGTATGTGTGTGTGTGTGTGTGTGTGTGTGTGTGTGTGTGTGTGTGTGTGTGTGTAATTATGTGTCGAATTATGTGTGGGTTTATTATGTGTAGGAAAAGTAGGTGGCTTGTGCTTGGAGTGTAATGTGGATTCTCAGTGGTCGCTTGTGTCCACAACCTCTTGTGACCTGACTCCCACCCTCCTGGGACTTGATGCTCACCTACTTACAATGTTGCCTATGCTTGACTTGCCACCTAGCTTATAGTAAGTTAATCACCTTGTTCAATGGATTTCCAATTGCTATTCATTATTGAATACTTGTGTGTGTGTGTGTGTGTGTGTGTGTGTGTGTGTGTGGTGTGTGTGTGTGTGTGTGTGTGTGTGTGTGTGTGTGTGTGTGTGTGTATGTGTGTGTGTGTGTATGTATGTGTGTGTGTGTGTGTGTGCGTGTGTGTGTGTGTGTGTGTGTGTGTGTGTGTGTCTGTCTGTCTGTCTGTCTGTCTGTCTGTCTGTGTGTATGTGTGTGTATGTGGGTGCTCATGTATAGGTAAAACACACACACATACACACACACACACACACACACACACACACAAACACACACACACACTCAAACACACACACAAACATACTCACAAACACACACACACAAACACACACAAACACACACGAACACACACACACACACACAAACACACACAAACACACACACACACACACAGTGGGTGCAGACGTGGGTGCACAAGGCTCCGAGAACCTTAGTGTTTTTAAGGCATGCAGTAACTGCTAGCAGTAATCAGTGGTAGTGACAACATCAGTGAACAATCCTATGAGTGATAACTAAAGTTATTAGTTAAAAAAAGTCGAGAGGAAGCCTGAAATCATTAATATTTCAAAGTGCCAAACCATTGTGGGTCTACTACGCACTGTTGCCACACAGATTCAAACATACAAAGATCAAAGTGAGTGCGGAAGCCAGTGTTCAAGAATTACCAGCGTTTGGTTAACAAGTGAAATGTGGGGCACCATACAGTGAGAGTGAAAAAGTTAATAAGCAAAAGGAGAAAGGAAAAATAAAAATATAAACAAGGAAGGGGGCAGTTGGGGCCCTGAGGCAGGCTCACAACAATTGTGTGCCATTATACATAAAAAGGGAAGTGTTATAATGTGAGTGTATACTATCATAAGTGAAAAGTGAAATCGCTTTAGAACGGGGGATGTTGGCTTAATGGTTATAAACATCAATGGTGAAAATAAAGGGTAAAAATCCCGACACAATGGCAATATAAACACAAATCAGTATAATGTGATCCTTTTTGATACGTTTCCCCCACACAGGGGCTTTTTCAATCACAAACAGAATCCTGGCGGGAAGGGAACGCGAGTATTTTAGTCCGGCTGGGGGTCAGGTGAAGAATGCTGCATCTGTGTGACCGAGGGGGGTTTAGAGTCAAAAAACTTGGGTATTTGGAAAGGGAGACTGACAATTTGGTGGAAACCTTCTACAGTGTTCTTAGGGGGATAGTGATAAGAATTTCTTGCGTGTTCACTATGTTATAGAAGCCACTATTCTGGTTAAAGTTGTCGGATATAAAATAGTGATGATTCCGGGGATTCTTGGGTATTGAGTGTTGTCTTTGGGGCGATAATCTTGGATTTCTGTAGTTATAAAGGGGTTGTGTGAATTACGGTGTTGAAGCGGGACCCTTTGGTCGTCAACCTGTTTCTATTGGTTTTTCTGAAAACGTTTTTGGAGGTCCCTTGAGTTTCGCCCCGTATAACTTTTCATCATTACAAGGGTTTATGTATACCCCTGCAAGGATGGGGGGCTGTCCCCACTACTGGTGATGTCCTTGATGGTCGGGTTGTGGAGGTAGATACTTAATGAGTTTTGGGCAAAGATTTTGGGAAAACATTTTTGGCAATGGAGTTGGGGGGAAGGACTATTATCTTTTCTCGGCAGTGTTTCTCTGGGTGTTTGAAGATGTTTAGGCCGCCGTCTGCGTCCTGTGAAGTGACAGGTAGTGGATTTTGGAAATACCTGTTCAATTATAGTCCCTTTTTCCCCAAAGGAACTCGTTGCTGCAGATTCTGAGTGCACGCAGGAAAAACCTATAATTAAACCACGTTTGGTTTTGGTGTCTGGTGGGTAGAAGTGGAAAAGATTTTTGGTTTGGGGGGTTTTTCGATAGACTTTAAAACAAATTTCGGGGTCACTTTGCGGGTAGAACACAAGGGAAAGGAAGATGTTGTCGACCTCTTTTTCAAGTGTGAACGGGAAATTGAAGGCTCCCCTGGTTGAGCTTGTTTTGGGAGACTTGAACGTTGAAGCGTTTAGGAGTTATGAGGAGAATTCGTCAACATAAGGGGCCAGGTAAAGCAAGGGAAAAATGGGGGAGAAAATTGGGCTTCTAATTTCCCATGTATGGGTTCGCTAGGACTGCACTGGGGCAACCCAGGGGTAGCCCAAAAAGTCTGCTAAAAAGGGGTGTTTTTAAAAAGAAAACACGTAAAGCCAACCAAGTTCAACCGGTCGATGAAGTGCTGGCGGGAATGGGAAGATCAAGTGAACGTCAATTTTCTTGCGCAAAGATCGAGGGCTTTTTTAGTAGGTATTTTTAGTGAATAGGGAAGGGTCACTCAAGGCGGGAAAGTTTTTTTTTCCGATTTGATGTTGCAATGCGATTGAAAGATCACCTATGTTTGAGATGTGCGGGACTGATAGGCCCAAGAGTTTCGAGGGGTTTTTGGCGAAATTTCCCTGAAGCTTGTGGGGAGCACTGCCTTTTCCCCGGGTAGGGGCCCAGTGGGAACCAGGCTGTGAGTCTTGGGGCGGGCCGTCATCTGGCGGGTTTGGGGGTTGCTGGGCATGGTGTCAGAAGTTTTTCCCCTTTTCTGGCTCCCAGAATGGGGCGAGTCCTTTGAAGAAAAAGTTTTGTAAGGTTTTGTCCACTTGGTTAGTTTTGAAGGTTTGTGGTATCGGGGGTCATTAGTAGTTTAGATTTTGTTCCTGAAAATCGTCAGTTTTCTGAAAACAACACCACCTCCTTTTCCGGGGTACCCTGATGGTCGTGTCTTCTGCTAAACCTTGATGCATTGATGTAACGTCGGGGTATACTGGGGAGCTCGTGTTGAGATGGCTGCTGAGAATGCTTAAAAACCCTTTTTTGGGAAGCGGAGTCATTGTGTCTGTATTTTTTTGGCGATGAAATTGGGGTCTTGTTTTGGTTTTCGAAATTTCCCTTTGCAAATTTTGGGGCCCCTAAGCTGGGGGGCTTCAGTTTTTTTTGACAGGGGACGAGATAAAGTTTTTGAATAATTTCAGGTTTCCTAAACTTTCCAATTATATTTATGCAGAGTTTTTTTGTATTTTCCCTATAAGTTGATCTCTGTTAAACATTCGCTGTGGTAATTTCTGCGAATTTTTTTGGCGGGCTTCTTTCATGTTCCCCGGAGTGTTGTGCCTATTTTTTGGCTTGGAAAAACCCTTTGGGCATTTTTTTAAGTCATCTGCACACTTTCAATAGGTCCGAGCTGTAGGGGAGAAAGGGGGTTTGATTTGGCAATTGAGGAGGAGTAGATCTTGGAAGACCATTTCTTGGATCAGTCACGAAAAAAAAAATTGTTCTTTTGCAAGTGATAAGTTTTTAGGAGAAGGTCCGGGATTCCTGGTGAAAGGGCCTTTCACTGCAGTGTTTTCAGATGGAAAAAAAATTTGGGATAAAAAACCGACACAAGGCAAAAATAAACACAAAAGCATTAAATTTATCTTTATTGTACTTTCGCCCAACAGTGGGCTTTTTTCAAATCACAAACAGAAATACCCGGGCGGAAGGGGAAACCGAGTATTTATAGTCCGGGTGAGGCAGTGAAAATGCTGCATCTATATGTACCCGGTTGGGTTTTAGAGCTAAAAACTTTGGGGGGCTTGGAAAGGAGATGGGCAAGTTGGTGAGCAGCCTTTACAGTGTTCTTATTGGGGTGTGATGAAAAAATTTCTTGGCAAGTGGTTCAGCATGTAAAGAACCCCTATTCGGTTAAGTTGTCGGATTTTAAAAAAAAGTGATGATTCCAGATTCTTCGGTATTTAGTTTTCTTTTGTGGGGATAATCTTGATTCTGTAGTTTTTAAATGGGTTTGGTGAATTTCGGGTTTACCAGGGATTTCCTTTTGCGTCAGACCTGCTTGCGTATTGGTGTTCTGAAAAACTGTTTGGAGTCCCTTGATGTTCGCCCACGTATAACTTTTTGCAGTCATTTCAAGGGAAGACACACCATCAGGGTACCACCGCGAAAAAGGGGGGGTGTTGTTACATAACACTGACGATTACAGGAACAAAAAGGGTCAAATTTCTTAATGCCCCCCAATACCTACAAAACCTCTCCAACTAACCAAGTGGACAAACCTTACTAAAACTTTTCTTAAAGGACTCGCCCCCTTCTGAGGACTAGAACAAGGGAAAAAACTTCTGCCACCAGCCCAGCAACCCCAGACCCGCCAGAATGTACGGCCCCCAAAGACTCACAAGCCTGGGATCCCCCGGCCCCAACCTCGGGAATACAGTGCCCCCACAAGCTCTCAGGGAATTCTCGCCCAAACACCTCCAAACTCTTGGGCACTATCATCAGCCATCTCAAAACTCAGGGGATCTTCTCAATCGCATTCGAACATCAAAATCAGGAAACAAAAACTTCCAGCCTTGACGTGACTTCCCTATTCATAAATACCCACAAAAAAACCATCGATCTCTTGCGCAAGAAAAAATTTACGATTCCTTGATCTTCCCCTTCCAGCCACGACTTATCGACCTGGTTGACTATTTTGTTGGGTTTTGTGTTTCTCTTTTAAAATCACCTCTTTCAGCAACTTTTGGGCTACCCTTTTGGGTTTGCCACTCAGTGAGTCCACGAACCTATCATGGAACATTAGAAGCCGAACGTTTTTTTCCCCTTTTTCCTTTGTCGGGGACCCGGCTCCTTTGTTGACGACATTCTCCCAAACTCCTAAAACGTTTAAGTTAAAACTCTCCAAACAAGCCAAACCAGGGCGGCCTTCAACCAGTTCACATTGAAGAAGAGGTCGACAACACCTTTCCTTTTCCCTTTATGTTCTACTCTGCAAAGCTGACCCCGAACTTTGTTTTTTAAATCTATCGAAAAACCCCCCAAAAAAAACATCTTCCCACTTTACCTCACCACGACACCAAAACCAAACGTGGTGAATTATAGGTTCTTCCTGCTCACTCAAATCGCAGCAACAGTTCCTTTAGGGAAAAAGCCTATAATTGAACGGTATTTTTCCAAAAATCCACTATCCCCGCACTTTATCAAACGCGACGCGAGCCCAAACATCTTTAACACACCCAGAGAAGACACTGCCGAGAAGAGATCATAGTCCTTCCCACCAAATCCATTGCCAAACATGTTTCCAAAATCTTTTGCCCCAAAAAAAAAAAAAAAAAAAAAAAAAAAAAAACCCCCCATCTTCAGGGGATCTAATCCCAAACGCAACAAATACTGGGGAAACACAAGGGGCCTCCAAAAAACCTTTTCAGAACAAATACCGAGGCTGCAACAAAAACCTGCGAAACCCGAATTTCCCCAAACCCCGTAAAAACAGAAACCAATTTTCGCCCAAAAACAAATCTACCCAAAAGGAATCACCTTTTTTCAACCGAAATTCAACCCAAAAACTTATAAAACTAACCCCGAAAAACCCCCCAACTTTTCCCCCAAAGAACACTTGAAGTCTTCACCCCTTTTCCCTTTTTCCGACCCAAAACTTCAACCCAAAGGTCATCATAATGAAATTGAAAAAAAACTTTTTAAAAAAAAAAAATTAAAAAATCTTTTACCATTGCCCATTCCTTTTAAGGTACCCGTTTTGGCTTTAAACCACTTGGGCATCAAAAAGGCACAATTTTCAGAACCCCGGACAAAATATGGGTTTCCTTTTGGGGGGCCCTGTTCCCCCTTTGACTTTTAAAAACCCCCTTTGGGGAAGTATAAAAAGGAAATTTCCCCTTTTGATTGAAATATTTTTCAAATTTGGGAGGGATTCCAAAATTTGGGGGAAAAAGATTATAAATTTTTAGCATTTGGGAAAGTCCCCCAATGTAAGGGAAAGTATACCCCTAGTTTTGCATGTCTTGGGCCTGGCAGTCCTTTCCAAAGAAAAAAAAGGTTAACCCAATAAATTTACCAAAAAAAAAAAACAAAAAAAAGGGGACAAAATTTGAAACAAAAACGAAAGAATAACGATTTCCCCCTAACAAAATCCCCCTTAAAGCAACCCCCAAAAACAAA
>NW_026470878.1:0-11874 GCF_026875155.1 Cherax quadricarinatus | reverse complement strand
GGCAACCCACCCCAGTCGACTAACACCCAGGTGAACAGGGAAAAATGCCTGGAACTAGTGCTCATATTGGTGAATTTAAAGCCAGCAAAGGTTGGTTTGAGAGATTTAAGAATCGTAGTGGCATACACAGTGTGATAAGGCCTGTTCTGGAAGAAAATGCCAAACAGGACCTACAGTACTCAGGAGGAAAAGGTACTCCCAGGACACAGTGTCTCATCAGTCATTGCTGCATCTTCAATAAAGGTAAGTGTCATTTATTCTTCATTTAGTAGAGTAGTACAGTGGACCCCCGCATAACGATGGCATCACATAGCGATTTTTCCGCATACCGCTTACTTTTATCGCAAAATTTTTGCCGCGCATACCGATTAAAAACCCGCTCACCGATTTTCGTCCGAGACGCGTCCAATGTGCCCTCACATGTGCCGCCCGTCCCATTGTTTACCAGCCAGCCTCCGCGGTAACATCCAAGCATACACTCGGAATATTTCGTATTATTACAGTGTTTTCGGTGCTGTTTCTGGAAAATAAGTGACACATGGGCCCCAAGAAAGCTTCTAGTGCCAACCCTGTGGTAAAAAGGGTGAGAATTAGTATGGAAATTAAGAAAGATTTTGAGGGTTTGGGGCTAACCCTGAGAAGCCTATGCCAGTTGTGGTAATCCATTGTGCCTACTTCAAGATTAAGGAAATGTGTGCACAGTGGGTTGACTGCAAACCTTTATAGATGAAAATCACCCTGACACAGCTGTTGCAAGCCGTGCTGGTGACTATTTCAATGACAATGTTATGGCCATTTTAGACAAATCGTAAAGGAAGGGAGGTACAGAGCTCTATGGACAGATTTGTTGTGCGACAGAGGTCCAGTGACTCTCAAGCTGGTCCTAGTGGCATTATAAGAAGAAGGAAGTAACCCGGAAAAGGACTTGCTACCTCAAGTCGTAATGGAAGGGGATTCCCCTTCTAAACAGTAAGAAGATAATGCTCTCCCCTCCTCCCATCCCATCAATCAATCACCAGATCTTCAATAAAAGTAAGTGTCATGTAATTGTGCATGCCTTTTTCAGTTTGTGTGTATTAAAATTAACATTTCATGTGGTAAAAAAAAATTTTTTTCATACTTTTGGGCGTCTTGCACGGATTAATTTTATTTCCATTATTTCTTATGGGGAAAATTCATTCGCATAACGATTATTTCGCATAACAATTATCCCTCTTGCACGGATTAAAATCGTTAACCGGGGGTCCACTGTACATGCACAATATATATTGTGCATGTACTACTCTACTATTGTGCATGTATCCTTCTCTTTGTGTGTAGGAAAATGTATATTTCATGTGGTAAAAAATTTTTTTTCATACTTTTGGGTGTCTTGCACGGATTAATTTGATTTCCATTATTTCTTATGGGGAAAATGCATTCGCATACCGAACATTTCGCATAACAATCAGCCCTCTTGCACGGATTAAAGTCGCTATGCGGGGGTCCACTGTAATAATAGACGGCTTCAAAAGGCCGTCACTACATGGCAGTGAATACCACAACAATGCGGGAGCAGTTATGGCCGCTTCCACTTGTCACACAATGACATATTTTATTCAATCTAGAGTATATATCAGGTTTCTATGGTATTTATATTGCTCATTATGTCATATTAGATCAATTATGATAGATAAATAAGCTGTAGAGTTGATATTAGCAATATGTATTGAAGTATATTTTTCTTGCCTCTGAGAGCAGGAATTCCACCGGAAAGGATTAATGGTTTTCCAATTAATTTAAATGAGGAAAACTGACTCAGCATATGAACAAATCAGGATACGAACAAGGTCACAGAACAAATTAAGTTCATAAGCTGAGGTTCAGGTGTATTGTCTTTTACCATCTTAGCCTTTTAATGATTTTAACAAACACAATACAGTATGTACATTTCTATATTTACACACATATATTTTCTATTTTTCTAAGTTATGGTGTATTTTCTTGTTATACGTACAGACGGACCTAAATTGCATAGGTTGGAAGTTGGGAAGGATTTGCAGGAGTAAAAGGACAAACAGTGGAACACAACATGTGGCCATGTCTTAAACATAAATGCAGGTGCCCCGGGCACTCTGATGATTAATACAGACCATTATATATCACTACAATGATGCTCAATACAATTAATGGTGTTTAATTATGAAGTACAGTGGTCCCTCGTTTTTCGTAGTTAATCCGTTCCTGGAGTTGCTACTAATATCGAAATCTACAATTTTCAAATCAATTTTCCCCATAAGAAATAATGTAAATACAATTAATCCATTCCTGACACCTAGAAGTATTAAAACAAAAAAATTTTTTACATGAAATATAGATGTAGTACATAAACAATACAATGGGAAATGATGAATGAAACATTAACAGCATAACACTTACCTTTATTGGAGATTCTTCTTAGTGTATGGGAGACTGGAGGAGGAGAGAGATTGGATTGTTTACAGTTTGGAAGGGGAATCCCCTTCCAGCAACACCTCAGGTACCAATTGCTTTTCTGGGGTTGTTTCTCTTCTCTGTTTCTTAATGCCACTAGGACCAGCTTGAGAGTCACTGGAGTCCTGTCTCGCAAAATAACTGTGGAGAGAGCTCTGTTTCTGGCATCTCTTTAACCCTTTCAGGGTCCGTCCCGTAGATCAACGGCTTTACGTTGAGTGTCCAAACCGTAGATCTACGCCAAAATTCTAGCGCCGTCAAATTTAGCGCGAAAACGCTCATAGGCCTACATGTGAGAGAACGGGTCTGCGTGGTGGGTGTGCGCCATAAACAAAAAATCTAGGCACCCGCATAGCATTGTGGGAACGCCGGCTCAGTTACCCTTGTTCACCATGCCTCGTCGCAAGTCAGCTCTCATTCCCCGGAAAATTGGGACTCTCTTCTTCCTATCTGATAGTTCTGACACTGATGGAAGTGGAAATGAAGACGAATTCTACGGCTTTGATCAGTTAGTGACCGAAAAGAATGACCAGGATATCGATAATAGTGCAGAAAACCCTGACGATCCTCAACTTCTACCTCTCGTGTGGGCACTCGTGACTCACGGTCGGTTGCTCTCATCGCAAGAGAAAACTAATATTTTCGCGTGGCCAGGCCTCTGACTTCAGTAATGATGATGATAGTGACGTGGACTGTGATTTTATTGCGCTCGACGATCAATCGAGTAGTGATAGTGAGGAATCATATTCACCAGTGAAGCGTCGGTATGTTCGCCGCCGCATGCGCTCGGGTAGTGTACCCTATGCTGTGCCCAGGGGACGGAGTACATCCCAGAGTACATCCCGGAGTACATCCCGGAGTACATCCCGGAGTACATCCCGTGGCCCAACACCAGTTTTAGGTAGTGATAGTGAGGATGATGTGGCTACACTTGGCATGGAAAGACCACAGGCATCAGTGGATGGTGTTAGTGGTGATGGTAGTGGCACCGCCATGCGTGACTCACGAGGCCACGCTGGGACCCACGCTGCTGACTCGTCAGTTCAAGGACAAAGCGGAGCGCCAGCCACCAGCCCACCACAACCAAAACCACCCGCACAACCAGCCTATGATGTCCAGTATCCACCAGCAAACCGTATGTGGGATTGGCAGCAAAATCCCAATGTTGTTCCCAAGCCTCACCACTTTTGATGATTCTCAAAGTGGAATTCTACCTACTTGTCCCTTGGAACCACGGCCAATGAACTGGAATTCTTTGAATTATTTTTTGACCAGCCATTGATGGAAATTATTGTCAGGGAAAGTAATAAGTATTTTGAGTACACCATGGCAAATACGATCTTATCACCACAGTCAAAACTACACAGGTGGAAAGAGACGACTGTTGTAGAAATGTATTGGCTTTTTGCAACAATAATGCTTATGCCTCACGTCTATAAGCATAATATAAAAGCATACTGGTCCACAGATCGGCTAATTTCTACCCCGGTCTTCAGTGAAATCATACCAGTAAACAGGTTTATCCTACTCTTACGTATGTTGCACTTCTCTGACAAAACCAGGCCTGACAGAAGTGACAGGTTATACAAGATTAGAAATGTTTTCATGTATCTCAACAAAAGTTCAGCATATACTTTTATCCATTCAAGAATCTTGTAATGGACGAGTCTTGATTTTGTTCAAAGGTAGACTGTCATTCAAGCAGTATATACCGAGCAAGAGGAAACGCTTTGGTATAAAAACTGTTTTGTACTCTGTGATTGTGACAGTGGCCTGGTGTTGGATATTGTTGTATACACGGGTAGTAAAAACATTGAAAGATACCAAGATGTTACTGGGTTATCTCAGGTGACGTAGTGAGAAACATGATGGCACCTTATCTTGGTAAGGGGCATACATTATATACCGATAACTGGTACACAAGCCCATTACTCAGTGATTTCATGCGATGTGAACAAGACAGATGTGTGTGGCACAGTGCATTCTAATCGTAAACATATGCCCAGGCTCAACGCAGGTGCTGTGGTGATGACGTGCAGGTGTTTACTGCCAATGACATCATGGCATTACGGTGGCATGACAAACGAGATGTCACATTGTTGACAACCATTCACCGTAATGAAATGCAAGACAGTGGCAAAGTTGATCGAGTGACTAATGAACGTATTCGAAAACCAGTGACTGTGATTGATTATACACAAAACATGCGCTTGGTTGACAAATGTGACATGCAGATTGGTTTTGTTGACTGTGTTCGTAAGAGTTACAAGTGGTATCATGAAACTTTTCTTCCATCTCATGGACATTTCAATGCTCAATGCATATAATATGTACCAAATAAAGACTGGCAACAGACCACCGTATGGTGAATTTTGTTTGTCTGTTGTCAGACAACTCATAATGAAGTACCAGGTAACAACACCTGCTGTACAACACGGTCCTCGAATTCTCAGGATATACCCAAGCGTTTGAGGAGGAAGGTGATCATTTC
Organism: Cherax quadricarinatus; assembly: GCF_026875155.1. Classification (NCBI taxonomy): domain Eukaryota; kingdom Metazoa; phylum Arthropoda; class Malacostraca; order Decapoda; family Parastacidae; genus Cherax; species Cherax quadricarinatus. The sequence continues at coordinate 6,911 of NW_026470878.1, read as the reverse complement.
ATAATACAACTTCCTTCAACTCAGAAGAAATTTGCTCAGAAGAGATGCATCGTCTGTGCACAAACAAAAGGACGGCAACAAAGACGCAAAGACACTCTGTTTATGTGTGAGGAATGTAAGGTGCCTCTGTGCATGGTGCCTTGTTTCAAGGAGTTCCACAAGCTCCAGCAGTTCTAAAACCATGTCCAGTGATTGTAAATATGTAAATATATGATAGAACATTAGTATTATACAATATTTGTGCATGTTTATTGTAATAAACAACAGTGGTAAACAATAATATGATAATAACTTTAGTGCGGTTATTGTGTTCAATACAGTGAGTTTATATATATCAATTATATACAGTATTGGTCTCTCAGGCCCCAAATGTTAGTAGAATAGAAAAAAATTGGAAAAGAAAAGAAAAAACAACAAAAACCGCAAAATAATGTAATGCGCATATGTGGAATTCGTCGATGTTGCCGCCATCACATCATTTTCGACAAACTTCTTGGCACTGTATCTCGGTAAGTACTGATCAGAATTTTTTTTTTGTCTTATTACCTTCACAAAAATATGCTCTTTAATTCTGTAAGAAAAAATAATATTTTTTTTTTTTTTTCAAAATTTCTTGGACACTGGAGCACCACTTCAGATTTTGGCCTTGGACCCTGAAGGGGTTAACACTTCCCTAAAATGGCCGAAGACTTTGTCACTGTACATGTTGCCAACATGGCTTGCAACAGCCTTGTCAGGGTGATGTTTCTCCATAAATCTTTCCATCTTACCCCACATAGCAAAAATCTCTTTAATTTCTGAAGAACGCACCTTCTTCCATCTCTCTTCCTCGTCCTCTGCAGCAAGATTCTAAGCTGCGATCTGTTGCTGTTCCTACTGAAGCTCTTGCAGCTCCTCAGTGGTGAGCTCTTCTTTGCCACAGGCTTGGCACTAGGAGCTTTCTTTGGAGCCATGGTAGCTTATTTAGTACTTGCAAGCACTAAAATGAGTGGAATATTATGAAATATTTCGTAGGAGCACGTGAGGGGGACCTTCGCTCACTAGCAAACAATGCCACACTGGCTGGGAAGGGAAGCCACCCCGGCTCACACCGTGCGTACGCGTCCCAGACGACCTACTATTCGCTAATCAACCTACGATTAACGAGCCCATGTTTATACGAGAATATCCCTATGATTTCCGAAATCTACGATTCCCGAGAACTACGATTATCGAGGGACCACTGTATACTTATGTACATTTAAGAATAACTACTGTAATTTTTTTATATTGGTACAGACTACAGTGTATATACTACATTTACATTTAGTGTGTGTAGTAAAGCAGTTTTACTTTTGTCAAGTGTGATTAAACTAATTTAGTTAAAATACTGTGTATCCAATTAAAGTCAAGTTTTGTAGCAGGTTTTTAACATGATTGTAGCATGTGTTGTGGCAACAGTATGGTGGACATGGTACAGTACTCTGAACACACAGCCACATCAGGAAGAAAACAACAGTCAAGGACCAGGTAATCAGGCTAAGGAAGGAAGGAGAGATCACAAGTAACAACTGCAAAGTATGTGAGGAACTCAACATGAGATTCAAAGAAGTGCTCACAGAGGAGACAGAAGGGACTCCAGAAAGACAGAGGAGGGGTACACCACCAAGTGTTGGACACAATATATACAATCGAGGAAGAAGTGAAGAGGCTGCTGAGTGAGCTAGACACCTCAAAGGCGATGGGGCCAGATAACATCTCTCCATGGGTTCTGACAGAGGGTGCAGAGGCGCTATGTGTACTCCTAACAACAATATTCAACAGAACTATCGAAACCAAGAGATTACCCGAGGTATGGAGGACAGTAAATGTAGTCCCAATTTTTAAAAAAGGAGACAGACAAAAATCACTGAACTACAGACAAGTGTCACTATAACATGTATAGTATGCAAAGTCATGGAGAATGTTATCAGAAGAGTGGTGGAACACCTAGACAGAAATGAGCTTATCAACAACAGCCAACATGGTTTCAGGGATGGGAAATCCTGTGTCACAAACCTACTGGAGTTCTATGACAGGGTGACAGCAGTAAGACAAGAGAGAGAGAAGGGTGGATAGATTGCATTTTCTTGGAGTGTAAGAAGGCGTTTGACACAGTTCCACACAAGAGATTAGTGCAAAAACTGGAGGACCAGGCAGGGATAACTGGGAAGGCACTACAATGGATCAGGGAATACCTGTCAGGAAGACAGCAGCGAGTCATGATACGCGGTGAGGTGTCAGAGTGGGCACCTGTGACAATTGAGGTTCCACAGGGGTCAGTCCTAGGACTGGCAATGTTTCTGGTATTTGTAAAAGACATGACGGAAGGAATAGACTCCGAAGTGTCCCTGTTTACCGACGATGTGAAGTTGATGTAGAAATTCAATCGGACGAGAACCAGGCAGAACTACAAAGGGATCTGGACAGGCTGGCAGGCCTGTCCAGTAATTGACTCCTGGAGTTCAACCTCACCAAATGCAACATCATGAAGATTGGGAAAGGGCAAAGAAGACCGCAGACGGAGTACAGTCTAGGGGGGACAGACTACAAACTCTCACTGAAGGAAAAAGATCTTGGGGTGAGTTAACAAAAGGCACATCTCCTGAAGTGCACATCAACCAAATAACTGCTGCAGCATATGGGCGCCTAGCAAACCTAAGAACAGCATTTCATTCAGGACCCTGCACACTGTGTATGTTAGGTCCATATTGGAGTATGGGCACCAGTTTGGAATCCACATCTAGCCAAGCACATAAAGAAATCAGAGAAAGTGCAAAGGTTTGCAACAAAACTTGTCCCAGAGCAAAGGGGTATGTCCTATGAGGAAAGGTTAAGGGAAATCGACCTGACGACACTGGAGGACAGGAGAGATAGGGGAGACATGATAATGATATATAAAATACTGAGAGGAATTGACAAGGTGGCCAAAGACAGGATGTTCCAGAGATGGGACTCCACAACAAGGAGACACAGTTGGAAGCTGAAGACACAGATGAATCACAGGGATGTTAGAAAGTATTTCTTCAGTCACAGAGTAGTCAGGAAGTGGAATAGTCTGGGAAGTGATGTAGTGGAGGCAGGATCCATTCATAGCTTTAAACAGAGGTATGATAAAGCTCTTGGTGCAGGAAGAGTGACCCAGTAGCGGCCAGTGAAGAGGCAGGGCCAGGAGCTATGACTCGACCCCTGCAACCACAACTAGGTGAAAACTGAGTACAAAACCCTACTGACCCTTAAAACGTGCCTGTCCTCATAACCCTTTCAGGGTAGGCATATCCGGCACTGGTTTCAAGGGCTCTTCTATCACCGTAGTTCAGCCAGGGATCAGGCTTCCAGTTGACCAACTGGTCAACCAGTTGGTCAACATGTGCCTACAGGCCCATAAACTATCACAACTCGGTTGATCTGGCAAATATAACAGGAAGCTGTCCATTTTTTTTTTTTGTTTTGACAGTCTCCATTTTCATTATGGTGATGCAATATTTCCATCTGCTGCAGTGCATACTTTGGTCTGCATGAGCTAGTACCAACAGCCTGGTCAGTTAAGCCAGCAACTGGGTGGCCTGGTCTGGAAATGGCCTCGGGGGGGGGGGGCAATAACCTTCGAAAGCAACTGTACTAGTAATCAGTCTAAAAGTAATAGGCTTAAGAATCTTGCGCCACAGATGTACTGTACCCTGGACTGCCTCTGATTTTATTTTCATTTCTGCCACCTAAGCTGGTAGTCTATTGTGCGTGTGCAGATCATCTTGAGAAAGACTCCTTTATTGGTGCAACTTATCCTGTTAACTGTAGCCCAAACATGGATAAGAGACACCATAATGGCAACAATCAGTCCCTACTACAGTTAATATTTTAGATACACGATCTTTCATTTCACAAACATATTATTATATACTTGTTAATTATCTAGTTTAATATAGAATGCAGATACACTCTCAAGGTATCAGATATCACTAACTGAAGTCGTTGAGTACACAAACTCAGTACTGTACATAGTAGTTGATTTATCCAGTGATACAAAATATGGAATTTCAGGTATCTTAACATTAACAGTGAAGTGATTTGCCATTCCCTGTTGGCTTGTTTGAACATTATATACTGTATAAAGGTGTGGATATATGGAAGTCCTGTGACTGGTTACTTTAACATCCCCTATCCAGGTATAACAACAGAAGAATACAAAGACGTGCTGCTAACGGCAATGAAAAAAAATGTGTACCTGTTGTGGTTCTGAGAGTTTTCTACCCTCACAGAAAGGCCTGGAGCCAGGTTTTTCTCCTGACTGCCTGGTCAACAAGGCTAATACCATGATGGTCCACATATCAAATGTAGATTAGGTTATTTATAAATTAACATATTTATTAGTGGATTCATTACAGAATTTTCCCCATAGCTTCTTATACAGTAAATTTCTTCATTTAAGTTATTTAAGTTAAGTTAGGCTTTGTTAGGTTAGACTGTAGTCCCTCAATAGCATTAACAAATTAATCCCAACTCCAATAAATGAAAGAAAAGATAAAGGGGATAAAAAACAAAAATTGAAGAACAAACAGAAAGAGGTGGGTCACCCATGAATACAACAGTAAATACACAGCCGGATAATCACTGTTTAATTTAAGGCTCATGAACATTCACCCATTTGACTGTCTTACTAAGAGTGAGATACTTTATATTAATAAGAGGAAGAGTTGACTGATTTCATAGGCTGTACAGTGAGCAAAAATGTTAGTTGAAAATACATACTGGCTCTTAATGTACAGCTGAACCATTTTTACAAGTGTGAATCGTGTTTACAAGGGTGAATTGTGTTTACAAGGGTGAATTGTGTTTACAAGGGTGAATTGTGTTCACAAGGGTGAATTGTGTTCACAAGGGTGGAATTGTGTTTACAAGGGTGAGTCGTGTTTACAAGGGTGAGTCGTGTTTACAAGGGTGAATTGTGTTCACAAGGGTGAATTGTGTTTACAAGGTAAATTGTGTTCAAAAGGGTGAATTGTGTTTACAAGGGTGAATTGTGTTCACAAGGGTGAATTGTGTTTACAAGGGTGAATTGTGTTTACAAGGGTGAATTGTGTTTACAAGGGTGAATTGTTGTTTACAAGGGTGAGTCGTGTTTACAAGGGCAAATTGTGTTCACAAGGGTGAATCGTATTTACAAGGGGCGAATTGTGTTCACAAGGGTGAATGTTTACAAGGGTGAATTGTGTTCACAAGGGTGAATTGTGGTTTACAAGGGTGAATTGTGTTTACAAGGGTGAATCGTATTTACAAGGGTGAATTGTGTTCACAAGGGTGAATTGTGTTTACAAGGGTGAATTGTGTTTACAAGGGCGAATTTTAAGGGTGATGTATTACAAGGGTGAATTGTGTTCACAAGGGTGAATTGTGTTTACAGGAAATTGTGTTCAAGGGTGAATTGTGTTTACAAGGGAATTTGTGTTTACAAGGGTGAATTGTGTTTACAAGGGCGAATTGTGTTTACAAGGGCGAATGTGTTTACAAGGGTGAATTGTGTTACAGGGAAATTTTGTTTTACTAGGGTGAATTGTGTTTACAAGGGAAATTTGTGTTACAAGGGTGAATTGTTTACAAGGGCGAATTGTGTTTACAAGGGTGAATCGTGTTTACAAGGGAAATTGTTTACAAGGGTGAATTGTTTACAATGGCGAATTGTGTTTACAAGGGTGAATTGTGTTTACAGGGCGAATTGTGTTTACAAGGGCAAATTGTGTTTACAAGGGTGAATCGTGTTTACAAGGGTGAATCGTGTTTACAAGGGTGAATTGTTTTACAAGGGGAATTGTGTTTACAAGGGGAAATTGTGTTTACAAGGGTGAATGTGTTTACAAGGGGAATTGTGTTTACAAGGGTGAATTGTGTTTACAAGGGTGAATGTGTTTACAAGGTGAATCGTGTTTACAAGGGTGAATTGTTTACAAGGGGAATTATGTTTACAGGGTGATCGTGTTTACAAGGGTGAATTGTTTACAAGGGTAAATCGTGTTTACAAGGGTGAATTGTTTTACAAGGGTAATCGTGTTTACAAGGGTGAATTGTTTACAAGGGTAAATCGTGTTTACAAGGTGAATTGTGTTTACAGGGTGAATGTGTTTACAAGGGTGAATTGTGTTTACAAGAGTGAATCGTGTTTACAGGGTGAATTGTGTTTACAAAGTGAATCGTGTTTACAAGGTGAATTGTGTTTACAAGGGGGAACTGTGTTTACAAGAGTGAATCGTGTTTACAAGGGTGAATCGTGTTTACAAGGGTGAATCGTGTTTTACAAGGGTGAATTGTGTTTACAAGAGTGAATCGTGTTACAAGAGTGAATCGTGTTTACAAGGGTGAATGTGTTTACAAGGGGAACTGTGTTTACTTGGGACTGTGTACAGCAAGCATAAACAGCCTCACTGATCAGGCTACCACAGGAAACATTTGCCAAGAAAATTGTTACTGGTATTATTGTTATTAGTATTATTAATTTGGGGATGGGATAATATCAAAATTTTTGGTAATGCGATACTTAATTTTATGCTGATACTGACACATCAAAATTAGTCAAAACCACCGATAATGATACTTTCATATGGCCCTAATTATTAATTTTATTATAATGGCCAATATTAAGTTTATGTCCTGGTCTGAACTAACCCTCTATTATAGAGTTAAGGAATCTGACATTGCATTTTTTTATTTATCATCCGATGTCATTAATATTTCACTGTTTGATAAGAGTGATAAAACTGCGCATATGTTTCATTTCATCGATCAACAAATGATTAAAAACTATATTGAAAACAGGATTTGGCAAAAACTGGCAAATACTGGTACTGCAAAAGTCGTCTTGCTGCTGCAGCAAGAGCAGCTGTAGCAGCAGCTGTGAAACA
>NW_026470877.1:0-49727 GCF_026875155.1 Cherax quadricarinatus | reverse complement strand
TGGTGTGTGTGTGTGTGTGTGTTGTGTTGTTGTGTGTGTGTTTCCCCTTGAAACCCGGTTTAAATAATGGTACTTTTTTTAATTATGTAATTGTACTAATGGAAATTTTCGATTTTTTTTTACTATTGTTCAATTAAAATATTACAAGAAGGACGTTCATTGGACGCTAACTCCTCCTCAAAACCCTTTTGTGAAAAATCGTCCATATTTGAACGTTAGATTGGAAAGGGCCCAAAGCCCAGCTTTTGCCAGACGTGAAGTGGTTTTTCTGAGGGGGAAGGGGAGAGTTAAACATGCCTTTTAAGTAGTTTTTTTTTTATGCAAACCTAAAACACCCATGCTAACCAAACCCAACTCTAAAGTCAATAAAGCCAAACTTTATCTAGCTTACCTATGCCAACGCAACTTAACATAGAGAGAGAGAGAGAGAGAGAGAGAGAGAGAGAGAGAGGAGAGGAGAAGAGAGAGGGGAGAGAGAGAGAGAGAGGAGGAGGGGAAAAGAGAGAGAGAGAGAGGAGAAGAGAGAGAAAAAAGTTAAACTTCAGTGATGATTAAATTATGTTAATACATTTGTATAAATCAAGACATGTACGTAAAGACATTTGTGTAAGTCAAAGCTTGTGTGCAAGTTAAGACGTGTATGTACGTCAAGACGTGTACGTTGTTATGTAAAACAAAAAGTATGTCTAAGTCAAGGAAGGTGTGTAAGTCAAGACACTTATCTAAGTTAACACGTGTGTAAGCTTGTTTACACACATGTTAACTTACATAGACACTTACGTAAGTTAACATGTGTGTAAGTCATGTATTTAGGTCAAGACGCATAAAAGACACATAAAGACATACATGTAAGTCACATCAAGACATACATGTAAGTCACATCAAGACATACATGTAAGTCAAGTCATCTTGATCATTCTAAAGACTGGATCAAAACATCGTCTAACTTCTGCCCCTGCTAGAATCTAAAATACAAACTAAATACATTTCTTTCAACAAACAACAAATCCCCAAATCAACAAAACACATTACAATATTATTCTCTGTATCTCCTGTTTAATTTTCCCAGTCAATTTTCACCAAACTAAAATATAATAATAACGAGGTTTGCAGACATCACCATGTAGTTATATCTTAAAAAAAGTGTATTTTTGGAAGCTTACACACACACACACACACACACACAGCACACACTCACACAACACACACACACACCACACACACCACAACACACACCACACATCACACACACACACACACACCTTTTTTTGGTGGAGCACTGAACGGAACAAAGACTAAAATACGACATGACCAGCACGGATTTCATGGAAAGGCAAATCCTGGGTCACAACCTTCTGGAGTTTATGACAAGTAACAGATGTAAGAGACGAGAGGAAGGGCGTGTTGATTGCTTTTCTTGGACTGCAAGAAGGCCTTTGATACAGTTTCTCACAAGCGATAGGTGGAGAAAACTAGGGATCAGGCGCGTACTAACAGGAAGGGCACTGCAATGGATATGAGAATACTATGACAGGGAGGGCAACTAAGAGTCATGGTACGGTGATGAGGTATTCACAGTGGGCACCTGTGAAGAGCGGAGGTCCCCACTGGGGTCGATCCTTGGACCCAAGTGCCTATTTTTGGTATATGTGAAGACATGATGGAAGGGGGGTTAGGACTAGAGGTGTCCCTGTCGCAGATGATTGTGAAGTTATATGAGGAGGAATTAATCAGATGACGGGACCAGCAGGACCTTCAATGAGACCTGGACAGGCTGAGACAGGTTGTCCAGCAACTGGCTACTTGAAATTGAAAAACCCTGCCAAATGGTGAAAGGGCATGGGAAGATCAGAGAAGGGACAACGAACGACTGCAGGAGAGAGTATGACTAGGTGGCCAAAGACTGAAACCTTCGCTCAAGGAGAAAGATTAGGGGTGACCATAACACCGAGCATGTCTCTGAAGGCTCACATCAACCAGGTACTGTTGCAGCATATGGGCGCCCCCTGGGCCCAAAGCCTGAGAATAGCATTCCGATACTTAGTAAGGAATCGTTCGAGACACTCGTACAACTGCTGTACATCAGGGTATACTGGAGTATGCAGCACCAGTTTGGAAACCCACACCTGGTCTCAAGCACATCAAGAATTAGTGAAAGTGCAAAGGTTTGCAACTAGGCTAGTTCCGGAGCTCATGGGTATGTCCTACGAAGAAAGGTTAAGGACATCGGGACTGACGACATTGGAGGGAGGAGGTCAGGGAGAGACTGGGAAGACATTGGGAAGACATGAATTTCACGACATAACAATAAAGACTGCGTTTTGGTTGGAATAGATTAAGTCTTAGGGACTGAGACAGGGTTTTGTTCCAGAGATGGGGCACCAGAAGGAAAAACTTTAGGGTGGGGTCTCACAATTGGAAACGCTGAGACTTCTTAGGACACACAACACAATCACCAATAACACACACAAACACAACACACACACACACTCATACATACATACACACACACACAACACACACACACACACACCAACACCACTCACACACACACACACCACACACACACGTGTCTAATCGCATTGTTGCCTAGGACCAAAATTTTAACTAACACACCACGCACACGCACACAACACACGCACACACACAACACACACACACACAAACACTCACACGCAACGGCAACCACACGACATGTACATACATGGCCTAGTGTCTAATCGACATCGTGCCTAGGACAAAATGGTAACACACACACACACACACACACACACCACACACACCCACTCACACACACACACATCCACACCTAGTCAAGCACGTCAAGAAATTAGAGAAAGTGCAAAGGTTGCAACAAGACTAGTCCCAGAGCTACGGGTGATTGTCATATATGAAGAAATGTTGAGGGAAATGGCCTGACGACACTGGAGGGCCAGGAGGGTAAGGGGAGACATGATAACGACTATAAATACTGCGGCGGAATCAGACGAGGTGGACAAAGACGGGATGTTCCAGAGATTGGACACAAGACACAAGAGGTCACAAATGGAGTGAAGACTCAGATGAATCAAAGGGATGTTAGAAGTATTTCTTGAGTCATAGAGTGAGTCAGGCCATGAATAGCCATAGAATGTGATGTGGTGGAGGGCAGGAACCATACAATAGTTTTTAAGGCGAAGGTATGATAGAGCCTCATGGGGCAGGGGAGGAGAGGACCTAGTAGCATTCATCGAAGAGGCGGGGCCAGGTGCTGTGATCGACCCTTGCATCCAACAATTAGGTGAGTACAAATAGGTGAGTACACACTACACGCACACACGATGTACATCAGGCTAGTGTCTATCGACATGTGCCTAGGACAAAATGGTAACTATCTAACATACCACACACACACACACACAACACATTTCGTGTTTTTAATCACAAGGGATTTTATATAATAAGTAATGCATTACAATGATATCGACTGGAACGACTTGAGACCTTTTTCTAGATAGTGATTGGAACGACATAAGTAACATTAAAATAATATTCCCCCCAGATAATGATAGGAACGACCTAATTAACATTAAAAATGATCTTCAGAGATAATGACAGAATGACCTATAAGTAGCATTAAAAAATAAAACTCTTTCAATGTAAGGTTCAAAAAACATTGGAGAGTTGTTAAGGGTTTCAATCCTTCGCACTCACCACAGTCTACTACTGGGAGATCGCCGACTGTTTCTCTAAAAGAGGAAGAAACTGGCAGTTAAAAATTAGTCAGAACGAAACAACAAAACTCAAATTCGAGGGGAGGAAAAAACTGTCGGAGTTTGGGCGGTTTATTCTAAAACTGCCCAGGAAAAACTGGCGATGGAAGCGCATTTATTTTTGTTTTGTTTTCGGGTGTGTCTGTGTGAATGATGGTAGCCAGGTGTGTCTGTGTGAATGATGGTAGCCAGGTGTGTCTGTGTGAATGATAGTATCCAGGTGTGTCTGTGTGAATGATGGTAGCCAGGTGTGTCTGTGGTGAATGTTTAGTATCAGGTTGTGTCTGTGTGAATGATGGTAAGCCAAGGTATGTCTCAGTAGTGAATGATGGAGGCCGGTGTGTCTGTGTGATGTTCAGCATAGTTGCTGATCCCTGGTATTCCAGTATTATATAGCTAGCATATTAGTTCTCCTCCATGGCTTTAGACACGAGATCCTCCCTCGTAGCCTTTGGCTTGGAGTGACGTCATGGGCATACACATGGGCAGTGATCCCTTTGTCCCGCCCTCACTCGGCGGCAGACCTACAAGACGTGAACAGGCTTGGCACCGGGCTCCATCTCTCATCTCAGTCTGCATTATATCTACCATCTACAGTGTGTCTACTTTAAACCTGTGATACTCCATTTAAGAACCCTTACGATAAATGGTGCCGCGGAGGGCCTGTAATTCTAACGGATTACAGCGATTTCTGGAGATAAAATTTCGACCAGCAAAGACGGCCATTTCGGTGTTACAGTAGGCCTACCGACTACCGGAGATTCACCCAGCCAGCTACCTCAAGCAGCTTACTTACCAGCTTCTACATTATGTCACTTGGTCAGTCTCTTTTGTATTAGTGTTTCTGTTTTTTGCCCCCCCATCCCGAGGGGTTGACCCGAGTTTGACAAAAATAAGCCAGTTTCAGTCTGTGGTGGGGGAGTCTGAACAACCGAGTCCAGTCCAGCCTAGCCTATCTCCATCACAATTATTTTGACTGCCAGCCAGCTTCCACCCCTGCTTCTGGCTCATCGTGTGAAGTTATCAAGCTATTCTGTGTGAGGTTAAGATAAGCCAGCTAGCAACTAACCCAGGTTGTCTAACCCCAGTACTCAAGCAAGCCACATGGCACTACCTTCATCGCTTGTGATTCTAGTTCCAAGCATTTCTGAGTGGTCTTGTCATCCTTGTGGTGTTGTAGTATTTCGTGGGTTTCTTCTAAAAGCCAGCCGGATTAGATAGAAATGATCTTCGCGGCAGTGTGGGTTTTCTCAGTGGGCTTACGACGTTCAACCATAAAGCCCAGAGCCACTCACGATCACGTGGTTGTCGCACCATTGCCGGTTCAGACGCCTCGCTCAGCCTTACCCACAAACCCAAACTACAGTCGGCCATTCACTAACTCACCTACCTCATCTGTGTTTTGGTGCTCTGATAAGGGTTGTGAGCACCATATTTTAAGGACCACATGGGGGTCAAGAGCTAGAGTGTGGCGCCGCTCTTTAAGTCCTCCTGTGTCGTTGTTCTCTCGCGGTTTAAGCGCATTTCTACATCAGCTGTGCAGAGGACAGCAGCAAGACGTTATAATACCATCCAATCAATCTCATTTTTTTTCAAGTGTTACAGTATAATATTTTTTTTTTGAGACATTTGCGGAAGTGTTGAGACATTTCTTTTGTAGTTCCCAGTGAAATTTTTCTCTTAGTGAAATTCAGTGGGAATCTTGAATCAGACTCAGATGTTTATACATGTACCGATTGCATAAATTTCTTTTAATCTACTTAATTCAGTGTTAATTTTCGTTTGCATTATTTTATATCTGTTGTGTTGTGTATCTTTTTATACACTTTAAGTAAGTACTTAGTGTTTCCTTTGTTGTGTGTGCAACATATGAGCAGCATAGAACTTGTGTTTAAACTTCAGATTCCAGTGAATTAATTCAGTAATTTTTCACCTCATATTCTGACTATCACAACTCAGTGTTGTCTGTTATTTTTTTTTCTTCCCAGCATTTGTGTATTTTTATTTTGTTCCCTGTGTGTTGAACATTCTTGTGTTCATATTCCTTTATTCAGCCAGTGTTTAATTTGTCTTATTTCCACAGACAATATTTAGCGCTTCCCCCTTGATTATAATAATAATAATCCACAGACAATAGTGCCATTTTTAAAAGACCCAGCAAGAACTCATATTTACAAATTTTTCACACATCAAGTTTCATTGCAGAAAATTCTAGTACTGTGTTTATGTTGATGTGTTGTGTCCTGCATCTCTGTAAGTGTTGTATTCCTTTTTGTTGTGTGTTTTTTTTGCACCTATTATTTTTTTTCATGTTTTATTGAACAAATTCACTCTTAGTGCAATTTTTAAGTTCTCCTTTTAAATGTAAATTGTTCTTTTGCTTGTATGTTTAAGTGCAGTTAAAGAGTTTTAAGTGTTATTCCTTGATATATTTCTTTGTCTTGTGTGTTATAATTTTTATTATTGCTACATTGACTCATTTTGCAATAATTCTTGTGCAAATATTGTGTTGCTTAATTAACGTTTTTCTTGCAGAAAAATTTTATGCAGTGTTGTGCAATACAGTTTATTACAGTGCAGTTTCTTATGCCTCTGTTCAGTGCATAGTATTTTATTCTGTCGTCATTTTAATTTTAATTTCAGTGAATTGTGTGTTTGTTTTAATTTTTGCACAAGTTTATTGATGTCCATCTTTATTCATTCTTATTGTGTATTTTCTTGTTGCATTGAAAGTAAAGACAAATCACTGGTGCCATTTATTTCAATTTAAAGTGAAAGTTAAAAGTTGAGCATTATTAGATTTGAGCAATTGTACAAGCTCTCTTGATTGTCAGTGTTTGCTAGTTGCCATATTCTTCTTGTGTGAGTTCTTTGCTTACTGTGTAACTTCGTCAATTTTTAATTAATTATGCAGAATAGTTAAGCATTTTCTTCCATTTAAGCTGATTGTGTCATTCTCTCACTTTTCTTTGACTTATGCCTCAGTATTTTCACTGAGAAGATGTCCCATCATTTTTGAATGTTCACTTAGTGTATCATTCCGTCAAAGTCAATATGAATCAGTCCACAGTACCAACATTCCCTTACTGACTGAAAAGGACAATACCTAGCCCTTGAGCAATGTGTTTGTTCTCACAAGTCTGTATCTGCAGCATTTGTTAAAGTGCTTGCGAAAATGGTGAAGTTCAGATTATGTTCCTATAGATCCGCTGAATTACTTATTTCGTAGCCGAGCGGTCAGGGCACTTGTTAATTCTGTACTCAATCTGTGTTCCACCTTACCTTCAGACTGCAGGATAGTGTTCCGTTGCCTCAAGTGTAACGGGGACACACTCAGACTGCCTTGGATGTGCCACAGCCTATCCCTGCAATGACTGCTAGTTCGAGGTAGTAGTTTCTCCACAAGGGGATTCCTTGTCAGAAAACGATTACTTGCAACTAGTAATTGCATCTCTTGTTGATGTGGCATGCTGTCTGCAGAAGAGTCTCTGTTACGCATGTGTCTTAACTAGAGTGTGTTGTTGTTCCTTGTGTTTCAGTTGGTGATCAATCCTAGTTGTCAGTAATCAAGTGCATTGTAAGAAGTTATTTCTCGGTAACTTTCACATTGTTAACGTTTGTAAGTGTAGTTTCTTTTATAAGCTGATACCTCGTGACACTGTGTGCGACTCAGATTGAATATCAGCATTGTTCACCATGTTCATTTCTTTTCTCTGTGCTTGCAGTTGAAACGATAGTAGATAGTTCTCCCTTGCTCTTATTGCGTGTTATAGCGTTAATTTTTTTCAACGGGGGGGAGTCATTCCACTCCCACCGAGTTTGTTCTTACCTCCAGGCTAAGGAAGAAACTGTTACCTTTTATATCCAGAACAAACAGCCTACTGGAAGGTTTTAGCCAGACAGATGGACCTTGGGGACTATCAAGAGTTTCAATCCCTCTTTTGAAAATTTACCTGGCAAGTCAAAATGTAGTCGCAGATGCTTTATCGCGACACGTTAGTGTATTACTGGCAGATCCTCCATTTGCTGTTGAGGATGTCAAAAATGCCCAAAGAACCGATCCCTGGTGTTCTGGTGTGATTCGATTCCTGCTCCAGGAAGATCTTATTCTTACTGTGAAGCCACCAGCTCCATTAGTGACTTAGTAATGAGCCAAAGATTACTGTATCGAATAGTTCGAGTTGAGTACTCTAGCAGACGAGTTAGTAATCATAAGTCATGTGATTGTATTTGTATTTTTGTAGAATACTCGTTCAAGATCTCTTCAGTCACAAGGCATTGTGTTAGGCCATTGCAGAGGAATCAATCCCCCTGAGATGATAAACCATTCTGCATACGTAACCTTACCCTCGCCGAATGAGTTTAAGTTTAAAACAGCCTGCATACATTAGGATGTCCGAGTTGAATGAATTGGTCAACCTGTGGTTTGTATTATTTGCCTGATCAGTTTGTCAGAAAATTTTCGTGTTCACGTTCCATCCGTATTCTGAGATTAAACAGTCTAGATTTGTGTGCACCGATCTGCTTTTGTTAAACACTTCTTTGTATATATTTATTACTTTCCTCAGAATCCGTAGAGTGCAAGAATACAGATCGGATCGATCAATTCCATCCATATGTATAATGAATTGATCTTATAGTTTGTAATGCTTTATGTTAAACACTACTCTATGTATGTCATTATGATACATCATTAGTTTAAGATATATATGAATTTGTTATTGCCCCTTTATAGAATCAGCCCAGATCGCCTCTGCCTGTTCAGCCTTAGATAGTAGTGTATGTCGGGACGAACATACGTAACATGACGAGCTGTCAGCATTGGTGGCTGATCCTGTATTCCTTTTTTATATAGCATAGCGTATTAGTATCCTCCATGTGCTTTGACACGAGATCCCTCGTAGGACCTTTTGGTTGGAGTGATAGTTCATGGGCATTACACCTATGGGCAGTGATCCCTTTGTCCCGCCTCTCACTCGGCGGCCAGACTACAAGAAACCCGTGAACAGGCTGGCACCGGGTCTCCATCTCTCATCTCAGTCTGACAATATATCTACCATCCTACAAGTGTGTCTACTTTCAACCTGTGATATCTCCATTTAAGAACCCTTACGATAAATGATAGTAGCCAGGTGTGTCTGTGTGAATGATGGTAGCCAGGTGTGTCTGTGTGAATGATGGTAGCCAGGTGTGTCTGTGTGAATGATGGTAGCCAGGTGTGTCTGTGTGAACGATGGTAGGCCTAGGCTGTGTCTGTGTGAGCATGATGTAGCCCAGGTGTGTCTGTCCTGTGACTGATGGTAGCCAGGTGTGTCTGTGTGAATGATGGTAGCCAGGTGTGTCTGTGTGAATGATAGTAGCCAGGTGTGTCTGTGTGAATGATGGTAGCCAGGTGTGTCTGTGTGAATGATGGTAGCCAGGTGTGTCTGTGTGAATGATGGTAGCCAGGTGTGTCTGTGTGAACGATGGTAGCCAGGTGTGTCTGTGTGAATGATGGTGCTAGGTTGTGTCTGTGTGTACGAGGTTGCCAGGTGTGTCGTGGTGAACTATGCGTAGGCCAGGTGTGTCTGTGTGAACGATGGTAGCCAGGTGTGTCTGTGTGAACGATGGTAGCCAGGCGTGTCTGTGTGAACGATGGTAGCCAGGCGTGTCTGTGTGAACGATGGTAGCCAGGTGTGTCTGTGTGAACGATGGTAGCCAGGTGTGTCTGTGTGAACGATGGTAGCCAGGCGTGTCTGTTGTGAAACGAAGGTAGACCAGGCGTGTCCTTATGTGAAAACGATGGTAGCCGGTGTGTCTGTTGTGAATGATGGTAGCCAGGGTGTCTGTGTGAACGATGGTAGCCAGGTGTGTCTGTGTGAACGATGGTAGCCAGGTGTGTCTGTGTGAACGATGGTAGCCAGGTGTGTCTGTGTGAACGATGGTAGCCAGGTGTGTCTGTGTGAACGATGGTAGCCAGGCGTGTCTGTGTGAACGATGGTAGCCAGGTGTGTCTGTGTGAACGATGGTAGCCAGGCGTGTCTGTGTGAACGATGGTAGCCAGGCGTGTCTGTGTGAATGATGGTAGCCAGGCGTGTCTGTGTGAATGATGGTAGCAGGTGTGTCTGTGTGACGATGGTTAGCAGGCGTGGTCTTGTGTGAACGTGGTAGCCAGGTGTGTCATGTGTTGAATGATGTCGCCCGAGTGTCTGTAAAGGGGGGAAAAAGGGCAAGGGAAGGGAGGGGAAGGACAGAAATTGTATGATTCCATGCATGGGTCAAACCTGGTTCCCTCCCATTCTCGAGGGCGCTGCATATCCCTACTGGTTTAGTGCTTCCCCATGATCATATTCATAATAATAATAATATAATAGTAATAATAATAATATAATAATAATAATAATATAATAATAATAATAATAATAGTAATAATTTTATCATCATTATTATTATTATTATAAATAAATATAATAGGACCATCCTTTCATCTTTTACATAACAGTCAGTAAGAGATATTGGGCAAAATATATTTTATAATTGGCTTTGGGACTGGGAATGGTAAGACTAGTAGTCCATGAATTAGGAAGCTCCCAGTTGCATAGCTCATGTTGTAAAGACCAAAGTAAAGGATTTTCTGGTACTTGAAAGAGCCATCTACGCATGTTGTAATACCATCTTCTCCAGGGAAAGTGGAATTTTCTTCAGTTAGTGCAGCATCGAGTTCACATTCTGTGAAAACAATATTGCAGGTTTCTTGCGGGCTAAGCATAAAACGAAGCAGTCTCTCTCTCCCTCTCTCATTCTCTCTGTCACTCACTCTCACTCTCTCTCTCTCTCTCTCTTTGGTATAATGTTTGGCACTGAGTTCTGGTTGTGTAGTAATAGGTAGATTGTTATAGCTGGATGTAGCTGTCCAAGCAGTGACTAATTCATTTGGTCTGTGTAAAGGAGACAGCGCAAGACCTGGCCAGTCTTGTTATCATTAATTATGCTCTGCTAAGTGGGGTGTGGGAGCTGGAGTGGTCTATGTGAGAAAAGTGAAGGAGGTATTTCTGTGGGAATCAGGGAGAAAGAGATAGATATATGAGAGAAGGGAGTTAAGAGCGACCATATGAAAGTAGGAAGCTAAGCGCACAGAAAAAAAGATATGACCTGATTATATGTCAATTAATTAACGGACATTGCCACGTCATGTTTATACACACAAGCAAAAAGAGAACCCCAGTCACTTACTGAAATCTGGAAAAAGAGCTTAGATACAGATGATGTCTCAGAGGCTCTACAAACAGCGGCTACAACGCTACAACCTAGGCAGCAGCTTAAAGGCAATAAATCAACAGACCAGTTGCAATAACAAGACGCACCATACAAGTCTCTGGGAACCGGGAGGTGATAAGGAACTATTGGTTTTATTTCAAGATATATGCATCAGAAACTAGTGTTGTTATGGCTTTAAAACAGAAAAATTGTCTTTCTCCCTCTTTCTCTCTCTCTCTCTCCCTTCCCTCCCTCCTTCCCTCTCTCCCTCTCTCTTTCTGAGAACGTCCCAGAGGCAGTGGAAAAATGATGTTGTATACACGGAAGTTACAAATGTAGTCAAAGAGTGATAACTTTTTAAAATGAGGTTCCAAGATATAACAGGAAGCTCAAGAAAAATGAAGGGTTTAAAGTTTCCAAGAAACAGATCACAAAGTGTGATGAAAAGAACATTAAAAACTTTATTCTACAGGATTGTATTATTGTAATTTTCCTCTTTCTCCTGACTCACGAAATCGTAATGACATGATTGCAAATCAACCATACCACGAGGGGGGATAGAACTCGCGGGTTTTATCCCCCGTGGTATGGTTTGGCCTCTTTCTCCTCTTCAGAGGGCAAACAAAAGCACAAACCACATCATCGTGTCCTTTGTGAAGGCGATTCTAACATAACCCATAACAAACACGCAATCAGAAACTAAAAAAATGAAGATTAAAAGAGATGTTTATTTCATCATGTGATTGAGACCCTCGTCAGGAAATACAAAGAGGAGTAAGAAATATGGATTGTTAAGTGTACCTCACTGGGAAGGTTGTCTTCACATGAGAAACGGGTCACTTGAAGAACACGGGGGATGGGGGCGTTTTGAGAGGGTGGAAGAAGTAGGGGGAGAAGGGGTAAAGGGGGGTGTTACCATCCAAGCGCAGAACTGAAGTGGTGCCGAGATACAAGTGCTGGAATGTATGTTTTGAGGACGAACATGGTGATGGTTGTCAGGTCTCCACTCTCCTTGTGAAATGTTAATGTTGGGTTCGGTTTGTTTGAGGAACGACTCTAAGATCATATTGGTGGAAATGCATCGGGAGTGGTGAGTGATTTTAGCAGCGTTTATGGTATTTTGTAGTTATGGCTTGTAACAAAATGTAGATTTTAATTAAATACTAGATGTACTTCTGTTAACCATAATAGGGCCTAGTTTTCTAGGAAGACCTTATTTTATATCCATATACTACTCTTACGCTACTATCCAGAGGATGGATACAGGGCGTGCACAGTAAACTGAAAATCCACTGGTTATATTGTTAGACATGTTAGTACACTGCAAAGTTCTCATGAGTGTACGAGAATATCACAGATCTTTATTGTGCTTAACTAATGATTCCAGTTGATAAACTCAATCCAGTTTGGCCAATGTGGAGAGTACGGAAGTCTTTACTTGGATTTCATCGACTCCATAGGTTTGTGTACTCACCTATTTTTTTTTTTTTTTTGTGTGTGTGTACTCACCTACTTGTGGTTGCAGGGGTCGGAACTCAGCTCCTGGCCCCGCCTCTTCACTGATCGCTACTGGGTCCTCTCTCTCTCTGCTTCCTGAGCTTTGTCATACCTCTTCTTAAAACGCAATCTACCCACCCTCTTCTCTCGTGTCTTACTTCTGTTACCTTGTCATAAAACTCCAGGAGGTTTGTGATACAAGATTTGCCTTATGAACCCATGTGCAGTTTTATTTTGGAGGTGAAATTGTGAAGGTGATTTTCTTAGCCAAGAGCACTTTTTAAACTTATAATAAATATTCCTGGCAAGCTATTGATATGCATGTGGCGGCATATTATATTACGTTTTATATCCAACTGCATGATAAATATTTCTGCTTAGCAGTTATGCTCTGTATTATAATATAAATTAATGAATACATTCCTGTTTTCTTCAAATTGTTTGTTGTTTCCTTCTTCAGATGCCTCATACTTGTGTTAAAAGGGCAGACAAATTCTGCAAAAACATTTTGTGAGTTGGGTGGCACCTTTGCATCACAGAAGCCCCGTATAACTGCTATGGTTAAAAAGGCACATCACTTATCATTTGACGCAAGACTGTTGACCAGATAGAAGGAAACTGGCTTCCACACATATGCTGCAACAATTTGTGCTACTAACCTTCGCCAGTGGTTGTAACAGGAAGAGGAAAGGATGCCTTATTTGCTGTGCAATGACAATGCAGGATCCAACAGACCCATACCAACAATTGGATTAATTCTGCATGGTACCCTCTCATACAAAAGGGCTTGTCGAAAAAAAAGGTTCAATGAATTATCCCAAACAATCCAATCAGCTATTCGCCCAGTTCCAACATAGAGAAAGAAGGTTGGTGCGTTCCTGATCACCAGCTTCGGTATCCTTCGAGTCAGATGATAAAGTGTGTGGAAGAGGAGAAGCGAAGGATAACAGTGGCTGTGTTACAGATCCGAAACTTGAAAAAGCCACACATCACTCTAGGCGACATCTCATAACGAAAGTGGAACCCATGACCTTGTCAAAGATTCTGCACACTACCCAAAGAATAAGGCAGAGCTGCTAGGCTCGTCATCTACAACATATAATCGACCTAGCAGCTGATAGTGAAGATGTCCAAAGTTTGGTAGACCGTCCGTCGGCCAGTTCAACGATTTTCTTTCGTAAGGAGCAGTTGATGTTAGTGGCCTGCGACAGAAGTTAAGGTCTGATGGAAGCACTTAGCATCGACTACGACCCCAGTCACCTGAGCCTAATGGACAAATCCGGTTAGGATTCAGTATTTAACATCAAAATATCCCTTCCCCACCCTGAGCGACGCTAAGATTAAGAAGGAGTCTTCAATGGTCCGAGCCAGATTCGAGAGCTTCTTAAGATGCGACTTTGAATCAGACCATCATGTGGAGAATAAAGCTGCTTGGGAAGCATTCCATTTGTGGCGAAGGGATTTCTCGGAACAGAAGGGAAGGAAACTATAAGAATTGTGGATAAACCTCACAAGGCTACAAGAACCATGGGATGTAACATTCACCTAAAATTCCACATTTTGGACTCATAATATAAGACTTTTTTTTCCACCTAATTGTGGGGCCATTTAGTGCGAACATGGTGAAAGATTTCAACCAAGAAATTTGCAACCATGGAAAGAAGGTACCCAGGGCAAAGGAGCACCAAGAATCTCTTGCAGACTATGCTGGATATGGCAAGAGATGATTCTTTCAGCCCATATAAGCGTTAAACAAAAAGGGCAGAGAGAAGGTACGGAATTAGTTTTTTAAACACAATACTGACACATATTGTAACGGTAAAAAAAATAATTCAAAAATCACATATCTCGTATCTTTAAGCCTAATAGACCAATAAGCATTTTTTCAGGGAGATATTTGGATCTCAGGATATGAAAATATCATAAAAATTAGCTAATCCTCATTTAAGAAGCATAGCACTTATTCAAAAATTGTTGACCCGATGTTTTATTAAAGATGAAGTAAAGGTCAGTGGATCGTGCATTACGAATGCAGCAAGATTTGACTTCAGATTTTAATCAGCATAGTGCTTAGTCTCCTATTCTCCTCTTCCTCCTATTCCAGATGATGCTCTAACGATTATCGAAAACGTGGTTCATGATCTGTCGTAGCATAGATAGAAAACGTGTTTATCAGCTGAAGTGACATGATCGAAGCGTGTTTTCTGAAGACATGATATAAACGTGCTTCAGTTGACGTGACGTGATATAAAACGTGTTTCAGCTGATGTTGCATGACAAGAACACGTGTTTCAAGTTACCGTGGCCCTGATAGAAAAAACATGTTTCAGCTGACGTGACATGAAGAAAAACATGTTCCAAGCTGACGTGACAGATAGACAACAGTTTCCATATTGACATGACATGATAAGAAAACATGCCAGCTGACGTCACATGATAAGAAACACAATTCAACTGAAGTAACATGACAGAAAACGTGTTTCAAGCCGACCTAGACATGACAGAAAAACAGGTTTCAGGGTGGCAGCTGACGTGACATGGCAAAAAAACGTGGTTCGGCTGACGTAAGTACCATTACAGAAAAGTTTCGCTGTGTCAACATTTGCGCCTCGGCATAATGGCCCATTTTATGGGTTGCAATTCATATCTTAAATACAAGTGTCAGTGCGGTCGGTAATAAATAATACCACCAATTTCCCCGCAGCAAAACCAAATGGGCATTACAGGCAGATTAAAGTCTGAGGAATTGATGGTGCAAGCCATCATTCTCTCTAAGAGTATGTGGAAGACCGCCCTCTGGGCCCGCTGGAGTCAGAGGTAACAGCGTGAACTCGCTGAGTACGGAAGTCACGACACACACAAAACACAGAGCAGGGAGGGCAGGATCCATACATAATTTAAGAATAGGTTCGAAAAGCCTTGAATCAGGAAAGAACCCAGTAGTAGCCAGCAAAGAGAATGGGACCAGGATCAGAGATTCGACATATAACACAACAACTAAGCAAATTAGGGAGGTATGTATAGTGTAATGAGGAAACAATGCCAAAATTAAATAGACTACAGTACATGCCAAGCGAGTACAGACACATTACCACAACTGGCGGAGAAGGTAGAGAAACTAATGAGCACGCTAGATGCCTTGAAGCAATGGAGCTTAGAACATCTGGTCCATGGGTTCTGGCAAGAGGTGTGGGAGGTAGAGATAGTGGAACCACTAGCGCGATCTTCAACACAGCCAACGAAACAAGGCGCTGCCAGAGGTCTGAAAAGAGCGAATGTAGTCCCTAGCATTTAAAAAAGGGGTGAGACAGGTGCAATGAAATACATATTTGCAACTAACATGCATAGTAATTAAGGCTATGGGAACATATTATCCAGGAAAATGTTGCAGAGAGCACCTGCACACAAGTGGATTCGTCAACAACAACCATTACGGATTTTCTAGAATGGTTAAATTCTGATTCACAGAAAACGCTAGTCCTAAGAAACGGCAACTAGTTTAAGGCAGGTAAAAAAAAAAAAAAGATGGGGCGGGCCTATTTATTTTTTCCCACAACTGAAAGACATATATAACAACAACCAACAAGTGGACTGGGACAAAGCTTGAAAGTAGCAGAAATAGTAAGGAAAGCACACAATTGAATCAAGGAAACATAAAGGAAGAAAACGATTAGTTATTTTCTTCTGAGAGGTGTCCGGAATTTGGTGTGACAAATAGGGTACCACAAGTCAGTACTTAGACAACTACCTACTCTTTGTTGTTTATGCAATCGAAATGACAAAATCGAGTCAGTGGTTGTCCCTGTTAACAGATGATGCGAAACTAATGAGAAGAATGAACAGAACAGGAGTAGACCAGGAAACACTACCATAGGAGATTGGACAAACGGAGCAGCATTGTCTGACAAGTTGCCAGAATAGAGATTACCGCCTTAGATAATGCAAGATTATCAAAATGGAGGGTCAAAAGACAACCGAAAACAGAGCACAGGATGCAAACCAACCTGAAGAGGGGACTTTGGGGTGTGACATATCCGCAAGCTTTCCACCCGAGGCACCCATCAAACCGACTAACCTCTGCATTAAAAGCAGAGGCTGACAAGTATTAATGCAGTTTTCAGGAATAAGAACAAGGAGGTATTCACGACCCTATACACGAACATATAGAGGCCCATCGAGGAATATACAGCACCAGTATGAAAACTCGCACCTATAAGGCATGCAAACTGGTCCGGAAGTGGAAGGACCTAGTCAGTAAAGTGGTAGAGGCGGGAATTCATACATAGTTTTAAAAATAGGTATGATTGTGCCTCATGCAGGCCAGGAGAAGAGTGACTCCCAGTAACGGCCAGCGGAGAGGCCGGGTACAGGAGCTAAGACGTGAACAGAAGAGCAAGAAACGAGTGTATAAGGGTGAGAAAAGGACTGAGCAACAGTTTGCCGATATGACACTATAACGAAATGACGATCTAATCGAAAAAGCTACACAGCCAAATCTGAGTGCAGGTCGATGGTGAAGAATCAAGGGATCAAGATAATAACTAAAGGAGAGGGACAGGAGAGCTTTGGAGGAAGACAAGGAAGTCTGCAAGGTTCTGACAAATGATCTGAGAACCTGGTTATTTTAAGGAAACTGTAATACATCACAACGTACCGCTATCCTATTTTCATATGACTATGTTTTCCTGTTTCATATCATCACCAGACGCGTTACATAGTGTTCAACGTGTCAGCCTGAGCTGAGACTCCAGAAGAGTTCAGTTACCTTCGAGAAGCTCGAAAGGAGCTGGCCTAGAGCGCAGTAAAAGCATTAAAGTTTTTAAATATGGAACAGAGGAGAAGAAAGATACAGGATAATATATACTGGAAAGTGCTTCAAGGGCACTGTCCCAAATCTGCACACGTGCCATAACGACATCAGGAGTGAGAGAAATGGAGCAAGTGCAAAATAAACCCGAGAAAAAGCGTCGGTGCGGTGGGTACAATAAGGGAACACTGTATCAACATCCGTGCCCTAGATTATTCAACATCTTACCAGCAGATATCAGAAACCTAATGCTAGAACAAGTGTAAGAATGTACTTCACGAGGAAACAGGACAAATATTTTCAGGTGCCAAATCAACCAGGCTGTGATTGGATATGTGGGTCAAGCGGGCCACCAGCAGCAACAGCCTGGTAGACCCGGATTAGCACGAAACGAGCCCTGGGGCCCCATGGCCGGGGTCTGGGAGTAGAAAAACTCTTGAAACTCATCAAAGGTAAGAATTTGTTTTTATTCGGTCCAACATAGCTGCCGTTACCAAGGAGAAAAAAAGTTCTCTATGGAAAGCAGGGTAACAACTGGAGAGTCATATTAAATATTAATTTAAAAATTACTTAACACAATATACTAGTCAGGAGATGGAGTGACGAAACTACTAATGAGCCGGATAATTCAATTCAAATGTAATGGGATCAATGTTTTACCTTTGGGCTCTGAAGAAGGAACAAAGCACTGCGTAAACTGCCTAAAATCAGCAATTCAAAGCATACGTGACAATTGCCAGAGACGCGGAAGTAAGCAAGTGTCAGTAATATACATCAAAGGGTAATAATGTTGGTAAAATTACCGACAATATTATAGGATAAAAGAACACAGTGCAGCTAAGTGCCATTTTAATTGTGGCAGAACGTTTCACGCTACAGGTTCTTTGTCAA
Organism: Cherax quadricarinatus; assembly: GCF_026875155.1. Taxonomy (NCBI): domain Eukaryota; kingdom Metazoa; phylum Arthropoda; class Malacostraca; order Decapoda; family Parastacidae; genus Cherax; species Cherax quadricarinatus. The sequence continues at coordinate 31,544 of NW_026470877.1, read as the reverse complement.
GCTTGTATTTACAAATAATACAGGGACAACAGAGGGTATATATACAGGTACAGAGTTAGGTGCAAAGCATAATTTAATCCGCTGTAATGATTTTAAGAAGAGGCGGCAGTGTCCGCTGATATACATACTATTAAATAATGGGAAGAATAATCAGAAGAGCGGTAAAACCACCTGCAGAAGCAGGCAGTTTCATAGACAATGACCAGCACAGTTTAAAGAGGCAACACAGTCTGCTTGAGTTCTTCTATGTCAAGTAAAAGAAATACTAAGAGAGAGGCATGAAGTGAAAATGTATATCCTTTGACTCCAAAACTGCATCAAACAAGAGAATGGGCCATATCTAATAGGAACATGTAGGCATAACAAGGAAGGGCACACATGGAAACGAAAAATTAAAATAAGTAATCCTGTGTCCAGTCCTCTGAACATAACGATCCTGTCCTTTGGTCCACCTTGTCCAATTCCTCTCGTATTTTGTAAGTCGTTAACATTCCCCCCTAGCTCTTCTGTCCTCCAGGTCGTCAGATTGATTTCCCTTAAACCTCGTTCCTCATATGGACATACCTCTTAACTCAGGGACTAGTCCCTTGTTGCAAACCTTTGCACTTTCTCTAGGTTTCTTACATGCTTGGCTATGTGTGGGTTCCAACTGGTGCCGCATACTCCAATAGGGCCTAACGTACACGGAGTACAGGGTCCTGAACGATTCCTTATTAAAGATGTTCGGAATGCTGTTTCTGAGGTTTGCCATGCGCCCATAAGCTGCTGCAGTATTTGGTTGATGTCGCTTCAGGAGAAGTGCCTGGTGTTATAACTCACCCCAAGATCATTATCCTTAGTGATGTTTGTAGTCTCTGGCCCCCCTAGACTGTACTCCGTACTGCGTTCTTCTTTTGGCCTTCCCCAATCCTCATGACTTTGCACAATGGTGGTGATTGAACTCCAGGAGCCAGTTGCGGACCAGGCTGCAGCCTGTCCAGATCCCTTTGTATCTCTGCCTGGTCTTCGATCGAATGACTCTTCTCTCATCAACTTCACGTCATCTGCAAACAGGGGACACCTCAGAGTTTATTCCTTCCGTCATGTCGTTCCCAAAGACCATGAAACAGGCACTGGTCCTAGGACTGACCCCTGTGGGACCCCGCTGGTCACAGGTGCCCACCTGGACGCCTCGCCACGACCATTACTCGCTGCTGCTTCCTGACAGTATTTTCCCTGATCCCTTTGCAGTGCCTTCCTGTTTATCCTGCTAGGTCCTCCAGTTTTTACACTAATCTCTTGTGTGTACAGTTCCAAACGCCTTCTTGCAGTCCAAAAAAAAGCAATCCACCCACCCCTCTCTCCTTGTCTCTGCTGTCACCATGTCATAGAACTCCATAGGTTTTGTGACACAGGATTTCCCGTCTCCCTGAAACATGTTGGCTTCTGGTGATGAGATCATTCCTTTCTAGAGGTTCCACCAATCTTCTCCAGACAATCTTTTCATATTTTGCATCTATACATGTCAGTTGACACTGTCTGTAGTATAGTGCCTTGATGTCCTCTCCTTTTTAAAGATTGGGACCAAATTTCTGCTTCCATGCTCAGGGCAATCTCCCTGATTCGATAGAAGTGATTGAATATTTTTGTTTTTTATGTTATGGTAACACATAGCGCCTCTGCTCCGCTCCTCAGTACCCATGGAGAGATGTTTTATCTGGCCCCATGCCTTTGGAGGTATCTAGCTCACGTCAGAAAGCTCTCACTTCTTCCTCGCGTTGTGTGTACTGTGTCCAGCACATGGTGGTGTACCCCACCTCTCCGTCTTTCTGGAGCCCCTTCTGTCTCCTCTGGTGAACACTTCATTTTGAATCTCTTGTTGAGTCCTCCAACATACTTCACGGTCATTTCTTGTTGTCTCTCCTCCTTCCTACCTTAGAGCCTGATGACCTGGTTCCTTGACGGTTTGTTTCTTCCTGATGTGGCTGTAAACACTTCGGGTGTGTGTGTGTGTATCTGACTCTCCCGGCCACACATCAGCAAATTCACCTTTTTCTTCCCTAAACCCATAAAACACACATAGCAAAAAAGTGATCTCATCACAGATATTTCTCAAGATCCATCCCCGTACAGCGTCAGGTCGCTCGCCTGGCAGCCATCTCCTCCCCAATGAAACATGGCCCTCAACAAAACCTTTTGGCTCTCCCAGTGCCACCAGTGGTGTGATATGCTAATGAATCTTGGTGCCTGGCCAACGCCTTCCCTGGGTCGGTGACAAGCAGCGCCAAGATAACCCTGACACCACCCTATTCAGTGGAGGGAGGTCGCGCTAGGTCCTTTTGCCTAGCGACCCTGGCACGGCACTGTAAGAAACACTGTTTGATAAGTTACCATCACCCCGCCAAGTTGCAACCGCTCGGCAAAGGGCGCAACCCGTCCTGACAAAATGGTGCTACCCGCCAGCAAAGGTGCCACCACCCGGAAAAAGTGCCACCACTTCAGCAAAGTGTCCCAACGCCCATCGCATCATAACCGTGCCATAGATGGAAGGTCCAGGAACTGATGGGTGTCAAGTTCGCGTGATGCAGTGATTTTTGTTAAGATCAAAACCGTCTGCCCACTGAGGTAGGGTGACCTGAAAAAGGAGGAAGCTCGATCACCAGCACTTACCGTAAAAATCCGGTTTTGCCAAAGATGCTGATATCACAGTTTAGATGGCTCCCGAAAAAATGCATGCATCCTCACTTCCCCTCCAGATAGCAGGCACGTACTTTCTCACCTCCAGGATTTAAGTCCAGCTAACCAGTTTTCCCTCCTCCGCATCCCTCATACTGTATCAAGCTACCACAGCAGACCAATCATAAAACCACATACATTCACACAAGCTGTTGGAGGTCCAAGCTCCTAGCACTCAAAACCTCACCACTCCTACAAGTTTATTCCTTACCTCCTAAAGCATGAATCACTGTCTTCATTCTTTCTTCATGAACAATTAACAGTTCCTCAGAATATTTTCCTCCATCTTTTCACTTCCTACACCTAATGATTTACTTTTTTTTACTGTTCATTTATTTGTTACCAGAGGTTTTTCTCAATTTAATTAATCCTCACTACAAAACATTTCAATATTCTCTAGTAAAATTTGTAGATAAAACCTCACCCAATCTCTGACTGTCCTCCTCTTCTACACTCCTCACCATCTCCCTTACTGCTCCTCTTCTACACTTCCTCACCAATCTCTGACTGGCACCATCCTTCTACACTCCCTCACCATCTCGACTGGCTCCGTCGTTTACACTCCCTCACCAATCTCTGACTGGCACCTCTTTTACAACTCCCTCACCAATCTCTGACTGGCCTTCCTCTTCTAACACTCCCTCACTCACCCATTCTTTTAATTTCTCTTCCACATTCCTATTACCGCAGCCCTCGGTATAAAAATTCGCCAATATTAAAACCCCTCAAAAGCTAAATTTTTTCCCTTAACCACCCTCTTATTAACTTCATCATTCCACCAATCGCTCTTCTTCCCTCCTGTACACCACCGCTCCCTATACCCACAAACTTTCTGCTGCACACTAGCACTGCATTGTTGAATCCTAGTCTAACTCACTGTGACTCCTCTCTTCACAGTGTGTTCTATCACTTCCCCTTACTCAAGGGTATTGATATAGCAGATATCAATAAAACTTTTTGAGAGGCCGGAAACACTTACACGATGCACAGTTTGAAGTCAAAAGGCATGTCAGGAAGTATTACTTCAGCCTCAGGTGGTCGGAGGAGAATGACCCGGACAAGTGGGGGCGAAGGCTCCCGAACATAGCTTTTTAATAGAAGGCATAAGAGAACCAGAGGTCAGGAGGGAATGAATCTTGAAGCGGGAAGGGAGTGTCAAGACTATGAATCGAACCCCTGCAACCACAGATAGTTTGCGTGCAACCCACACACACACACCACTAGCTGAGGTGGCAAGAAGGGCCCACTTCAAGTTAGAGCGAAGTTACTGGTCAAGTCGACATCAATCACAAGGGAGACTGGTAGATTGATAGGGAAAACCTGGAGCCACATGGGTGTCCCGAGACATGGGAGAGCCAAGATGAAGGATGATGGTGCTGGCAAATCTTCAAGCACCAACATGTTAGAGTGATACTACCAGAGAGAGAGGTGAGGAAGAACCAGCAAGACTGGACTTCGTGTTCACCCTGAGTAGCTCAGACATGAGGCACACACATATGAAAGGCCCCTTGGTAGCTAGTGGACCACGGAGTTATGATCTTTGGAATACATCGCGTGGAGCTAAAAGTGAGATGTAACAGAGTAGAAAGGGAAAAGAAGCTAAACTATAACAGGGGAACAACACAGGAATGAGACCTTCCTGCAGGTGTTTCAGTGGGAACAGGATTTGGTAAGAAAATCAGTAAACGAAATGATGGACTTTGTAACAACAAAAAGCAAGGAGGCAGAGGAATGGTTTGTTCCCAAGGGGAAACAGAAGATAATGGGAAGGACAGAACGAGCTCCTTGGTTTAACCCTAGGGTGCAGGGAGGCAAAAACTAAGTGCTCTAGAAATGAAAAAGTAACAAAGTACAGAGGCAAATGGACTCAGGCGAATAAAGAGATTAGTCGAACGGAGCCAGAAACAGTATTCACAGATAAGAAGGGAGGCGCAGCGGCAGTATGCAAATGACATAGCATCGAAAGTCAAGTCTGACCGAAACCTGACTACTCTACATGGCCACTTCAGGAGGAAGCAACAGCAAGGACCAGGTAATAGGGCTGAGGAAAGGTGGGAGCTCCACGAAGAAAGTGACCAGTAGGTATGAGAGGAGCTCAACATGAATTTCAGGAGGTATTACAGTGGAAGGCTGAAGGCTACAACGGGGAGACAAAACCAGTGGCGTACAGCAACAAGGATATACCAACAAGTGATGCATGAATTACACACAAACTGTATGAGGAGTGAGAAGCTCCTAATGACCTTGTATACTATCAAAGGCAGAGGGACCGACAACATCTCTCCATGGGTCCCTTAAGAGGAAGCAGGGACACTATGTGTTGCCAGCAAATCACCAAAATTTCAACACTTCCCATGAACTGGGCAACTACAGTAAAGTATTGAAGAAGGCAAATGTGTCCCCATCTTAAGAAGGGAGCAGAAATGAAGCACTAAATTATAGAATTATAGAACCAGTGTCTCTGATATGTAAAGTATGTAAGTCCTTGGAAAAGATTATCAGAGGAGAGTGGGTTTTTGGGAGCACCTGGAGCAGACAAATTAAAATCGACAGCCACACGGATTCATGGAATGCAAATCCTGTGTCACAAACCACCAGGTTTAACCGACAAGTAACTGAAGTAAGAAATGAGAGGAGGAGGTGGGATGATTGCATTTCCTTGACTGCGAAGAAGGCCTTCGACACGTTTTCCACACAAAGATTGTACAGAAGCTAGAGGAACAGCACGTATAAAACAGGAAGGGCACTGCACAAATGGCTCATAAATACCTACGAGGGGAGGCAACAGTGAGTCCATGGTCCGTGATGAGGTATCACAGTGGATGCGCCATGGACGAGCGGGTTCCCACAGGTCATCCTGGGACCAAGTGCTATTCTTGGTATATGTGAACGACAAACGGAAGGGATAGACTCAAAGTAGGTCCTGTTTGCAGATTGACGTGAAGTTAATGAAAGAGAATTAAATCAACGCGACCAGACAGGTCTACAAAGAGAACCTGGACAGGCTGGATGGTGGTCCAGAAACTAGCTCCTAGAATTTAACCCCGCCAAATGCAAGTCTTGAAGAGCGGGGGAGGGCAAAGAAACTTGCAGAGGAGTATAGGCTAGGTGGCCAAAGGCAGCAAAACCTCACTCAAGGAGAAAAGACCTATGAGTTGTGTATACATACGGAGAGTCAATCGCCAGAAGCACACATAACCCAAATAACTACTGCGGCATATGGGCGCTTTGTCAAACCAGAGAATAGCGTTCCGTACCTCAGTAAGGAAACGTTCAAGACTTATACACTGTGTACGTCAAGGACCCATACTGAGTACCAGCACCAGTTTGGGAACCCCCCACCTGGCCAAACACGTTCAAGAAATTTAGACAAAGTGCAAAGGTTTGCAACAAGGCTAGTTCCAGAGCTAAGGGAATGTCCTATAAGAGAATGTTAGGGAAATTGGGGTCTACAACACTGGAAGGACAGGATGGTCAGGGGAGACAAGATAACGACATACAAAATACTGCATGGATAGAGAAGGTGGAAAGAGACAGGAATGTTTCCAGAGATGGGCCACAGAAACAAGGGGCCACAAATGGAAGCTGAAGACCAGATGAGTCAAGGGATATAAGAAGCATTTCTTCAGTCATAGAGTAGTTAGGAAGTGGAATAGTCTGGCAACGATGTAGTGATGCAGGAACTATACATAATTTTTTAAGACGAGTATGATAAAGCTCATGGAGCAGGGGAGAGAGACCTGAGTACGGTCGTGAAGAGGGCGGGGCCATGAGGCTGAGTCCTCGACCCCTGCAACCACCATTTAGGTGGGTGAGTACACACACCTCGCGGATATGCTGTGTGTGCCACTTAACCACAATCTTCGACACAGTTCAGTCCCTGGAACTGGGCAACTACCGGAGGTATGGAAGACGGCAAATGTACTTCCCATTTTTAAAAAAGGAGACAGAAAAGAGGCACTAAACATAGACCTGTGTTCACTGACGTGTATAGCATGCAAAGTTTTATGGGGAAGATTATCAGGAGGAGAGTGGTGGAGCACCTGAACGGAACAAAGTATAAACCCAACGCAGCCCGGATTCATGGAAGGCAAATTCTGTGTCACAAACCTATCTGGAGTTTTATGATCAAGTAACAGAAGTAAGACAAAACGAGAGAGAGGGGTGGTGATTGCATCTTCTTGGACAGGCAAGAGGCCTTTGACACAGTTCCTCACAATGAGATTAGTGCAGAAGCTAGAGGAACAGCACATATAAAAGGAATGGTCACTGCAATGGATCAGAGAATTCTACTGATGAGGTATCACAGTGGCGCTGTACGATCGGGGGACCACAGGGGGCGGGTCCCTAGGACCAGTGGCCTATTTTTGTATATGTGAACGACATGATGAAAGGGTTATGACTCCGAAGATTGTACCTGTTCGCAGATAATGTGAAGTTAATGAGGAGAATTAAATCATATGAGGATCAGACAGGACTTCAAAGAGTACCTGGACAGAGGACACCTGATCCAGCAACTTGGCTATCTCGAATTTAAACCCCAACCAAATGGCAAAAGTCATGAAGATCGGGGAAGGGCACAGAAGAAACCGCTGATGGAGTATAGGCTGGTTCCAAAGGATCTGCAAACCTCGCTCAAAAGAGAAAGATCTTGGTGAGTATAACACGAGCATTATCTTCAGGAAGCACACATCAACCAGATAAAGCTGCTGCGGCATCTGGGCGCCTGGCCAAAACCTGAGAACAGCGTTTCCGATACCTTTAGCAAGGATCGATCAAGACACTGAACACCGTGTGCGTCAGGCCCATACTGGAGTATGCTAGCACCATTTGTGAACCCGCACGGGTCAAGCACGTTAAGTAAATTAGAGAAAGTGCAAAAGTTTTGCGACAAGGGTAGTTCCAGAGCTAAGGGGAATGTCCTATCGAAAGATAGGGTTAAGGGGAAAAAACGGCCTGACGACACTGGGACAGGAGGGTCAGGGAGACAAGATAACGACATATTAAAATATCTGCGGCGGAATAGACAAGGTGGACACTGACAGGATGTTCCCAGGGCGGGGACAGAACCAAGAGGGTCACAAATTGAAGCTGAAGACCAATGAGTCAAAGGGATGTTAGGAAGTATTTCTTCATCATAAGTTGCCAGGCAGTGAATAGTCTATAAAGTGATGTAGTGGGAGGCGGGAACCTACATAGTTATAAAGACGGGTTTGATAAAGCTCAAGGACAGGGAGAGAGATGACCCCAGTAGCTACCAGTGAAGAGGTCTGTGCCCGGAAGCTAGGACTCGACCCCTGCATCATAAATAGGTGAGTAAATAGGAGAGTTACACACACACACAGCCAGGAGAAGAGAGCGGCCGAGAGACGAAGAAAATATAATGGTTAAGCCAATATTAACTTTTCTCCACAATTAATGGATTTGCCCCGCAAACTTATAAAAATTTCTCAAACTTAATTAGGTAGAATTTGTGCACGCTTTATTTATGATTCCCTCTCTCTCTCTCTCACCTCTCTCTCTCTCGCTCTGTCCATCTCTCTGTCCCTCTGTCACTCTCTCTCTCTCTCTCTCACTCTCTCCTCTCTCCTCTCTCCCTTCCCTCTCCTCTCTCGCTCTCTCGTCTCTCCTCCTCTCATCTCCCTCTCTCTCTCTCCTCTCTCTCTCTCTCACTCTGCCTTTCTTTCTCTCATGTACTTCACAATATTAAAAAAATCGAGTCTCATAATTGGTATAGAACACCCCCCCCCCCAAAAAAAAAAAAATAATTTAATGATTTGTTGTTTCGTAATGGCAGTGTATTGTTGGCAGCTCCTGGGAGCAATATTGTAGAGGTAAAATTCTGGTAATTTTAACGATGTTTACCCCCTTGATTTCATACCATGTATGATATACAGACTACACATGCATGCATGATGGTATTTGGTGTAATGAACACTGACGCAATACTAAAACTTGAAACTCCAAGTCTTAATGAACGACTGTAAATAAATGGACAGTACTCGAACTGTAGTAACTGGCATTTATCAGGTCCAACGCCATACAGTTGATCTAACGAACCCGTAATTGGAAGATTTCAAAGATGTAATATATGAAAATAGTATGCAGTGCGACAAGTAGATAGTAAGACAGATGGGCAATAGTTTAGTATCTTTATTCTGGTTTAGAAAGAGACCCGTAAGCAACACTATAACATATATATTAGAAAAGGTTTTCGGGTCCTGGGACCTTAGATCACTTACTAAGTGATCAAGTCCCAGGACGCGAAGACGTTTTCTAATAAATATGTTATAGTTGTTTGCTTCGTGTCCTTCTAAACCAACTTGTCCGTTATATATTACCAAGGTTTCATACATCTTTATTCCTAAACGTTTCGCCTAAACAGTAGGCTCATCAGTCGAAAACAGAGAAGCAGCAGAAGCAGTTATGTAGAGACGATGTAATCAGTTCATCACACCTTGAAGAATGGGTTTGAGTGGTCAGAGTCCCCCCACCTGGATAGAGTTCTGCTCCAAAGTCTGGAACCAATGTGAAGCGAGAAGCATCGGAAAGGAGACATATATTCTACTAGATGAGTTCGGCAGAAATCTTGGAAGAACAAGAACACATGTCACAGCTGGTGGTTTGCTGAAACAGATTAACATCACAGAAGTGCTGTTTATGAAATCTTCGAAGCTCAGTCGTACAAGCGCTGGACGTTTACACGCCAGGACCACTGGTTCGAGGTCCCCGTTCTTTATTCTGTGTATTGTCTACTAGATTTGTATCAGTCGCTGCCCGATCTATATCGCATAACTTCACCACCTGTACCTCAATTATCCTCGTGAGGTTACCTGATAATGCTAACCCCAGCCTCCTGAACCCTCAATTAACTCCTTGCATGTTTCCCTTCATGCACATAACCCCAGCCTCGTGTACCGTCGAAGGCCGATGCATGAAAAGGCATTATAGCACAGAACCCTTAAAGGGATAAAAAAAAATCTAATTAAAGGTATGGGGGGTTGTCCCTTTTGTGGTAAATATTAAACCAAAACCCCCACGAAGAACAGGAGGTGACGAACGAAAAAGTACACATTACCGTGACTGGCACAATACCATAAATACCATAGTAGAGAAAGAAGCTTGTGGACTACGTTTCGGTCCAAAACACACCGAAAAAGTCGTCATAAGATTCTTACTCCTTTTGCGGAATATCTGGGGTGCAGGGGTGAAATTTGGCCTTAAAATTTAGGCCTTTCAACTGAAGCCCTCTTGTGCTTATAGATGGCGTTTTGATCCTGTGTAAATTCAGTGAAGGCATGTGCTCCAGTGTTTGATGGTGTAGTGGAAGGCAGTGATGCTCCAGTTTGATGGTGTAAGTGAAGGTAAGTGATCCCAGTGTTGATGGAGTAGTGGAAGGCAGTGATGCTCCAGTGTTTATTGGTGTAGTTGGAAGGCAGTTGTGCTCCAGTTTGATGGTGTAGCGGAAAGCAGTGGTGCTCCCATGTTGAGGTGTAGTGGGAAGGCAGAGGTGTTCCAGTGGTTGATGGTGTAGTGGAAGGCAGGTGTGCTCCATGTTGATGTTAGTGGAAGGCAATGGTGCTTCCAGTGTTGATGGTGTAGTAGGAAGGCAGTGGGTGCACCAGAGTTTGAATGTGTAGTGGAAGGAAGTGGTGCTCCAGTGTTGATGGATGTAGTTGAAGGAAGTGGGCTCACCAGTGTTGATGGTGTAGTGGGAGAGCAGTGGTGCTCCAGTGTTGAATGGGGGTGTAGTTGGAAGGCAGTGGTGCTCGCAGTGTGATGGTGTATAATAAATGTGCCTCAAACTTTCCATAAAAAGTCTTCTATAACCAAGATATTTACACCGATGGACTGTTTACTATAAATGAACGTAAGTCATGTATTGACTATTACAATGAACTCAAGTCAGTGGACTGTTTAATAGAGATGAATAATCAGTGAATTGTTAACACTGGTCAACACCAAAATGCTTCCTAGACCAGGAGTAGCAATTTTTTTAGACTAATTTTAAGGTCATTTATAATGAATTATCATGGTGTAAAATTGTTGTTAGCACTACTTTTCAATATACACGTACGTGATCAAAACCAGTTTCCAACAGGAGTGCTGGCAGTGTTTTACTATACCACAACTCACAGTTCACGCTGCCCTTCAGTCTTGGTTCCAGCAGTCATAGAAGGTGTTTATGTGCTGTGCAGTTTTATTTTGGAGGTGAAATTGTGAAGGTGATTTTCTTAGCCAAGAGCACTTTTTAAACTTATAATAAATATTCCTGGCAAGCTATTGATATGCATGTGGCGGCATATTATATTACGTTTTATATCCAACTGCATGATAAATATTTCTGCTTAGCAGTTATGCTCTGTATTATAATATAAATTAATGAATACATTCCTGTTTTCTTCAAATTGTTTGTTGTTTCCTTCTTCAGATGCCTCATACTTGTGTTAAAAGGGCAGACAAATTCTGCAAAAACATTTTGTGAGTTGGGTGGCACCTTTGCATCACAGAAGCCCCGTATAACTGCTATGGTTAAAAAGGCACATCACTTATCATTTGACGCAAGACTGTTGACCAGATAGAAGGAAACTGGCTTCCACACATATGCTGCAACAATTTGTGCTACTAACCTTCGCCAGTGGTTGTAACAGGAAGAGGAAAGGATGCCTTATTTGCTGTGCAATGACAATGCAGGATCCAACAGACCCATACCAACAATTGGATTAATTCTGCATGGTACCCTCTCATACAAAAGGGCTTGTCGAAAAAAAAGGTTCAATGAATTATCCCAAACAATCCAATCAGCTATTCGCCCAGTTCCAACATAGAGAAAGAAGGTTGGTGCGTTCCTGATCACCAGCTTCGGTATCCTTCGAGTCAGATGATAAAGTGTGTGGAAGAGGAGAAGCGAAGGATAACAGTGGCTGTGTTACAGATCCGAAACTTGAAAAAGCCACACATCACTCTAGGCGACATCTCATAACGAAAGTGGAACCCATGACCTTGTCAAAGATTCTGCACACTACCCAAAGAATAAGGCAGAGCTGCTAGGCTCGTCATCTACAACATATAATCGACCTAGCAGCTGATAGTGAAGATGTCCAAAGTTTGGTAGACCGTCCGTCGGCCAGTTCAACGATTTTCTTTCGTAAGGAGCAGTTGATGTTAGTGGCCTGCGACAGAAGTTAAGGTCTGATGGAAGCACTTAGCATCGACTACGACCCCAGTCACCTGAGCCTAATGGACAAATCCGGTTAGGATTCAGTATTTAACATCAAAATATCCCTTCCCCACCCTGAGCGACGCTAAGATTAAGAAGGAGTCTTCAATGGTCCGAGCCAGATTCGAGAGCTTCTTAAGATGGGATTTTGAATCAGCCCTTCAGGGGGAGAAGAAAGCTGCTTGGAAGCTTCAGGTTAGGGGGCCCAAAGGGGATTTTTTTCGGAAAAACAGAAGGGGGGAAAATATAAGAATTGGGGAAAACTAAATCAAGGTTACAAAACGGTGTAAATGTCACCTAAAATCCACTTTTTGGATATATTTAGACTTTTTTCCACCCAATTGTGGGGGGAGTTAGTGACGAACTGGGAAAAAATTCACCAAGATATTTCAACCATGGAAAGAGGTACCAGGGCAAAGGAGCACAAGAAATCCTTGCGACTATTGCTGGATAGGCAAGAGATGATTTTCAGCCCACATAACTTAAACAAAAAAAGGCAGAGAAAGGGACGGATTATTTAAAAATACTGAACATATTGTACGGTATAATAAAATAATCAAAAATCACATTCCGTACTTTAAGCCTATAGCCAAAAGCATTTTTCAGGGAGTATTTGGTTCAGGTATGAAAAAACATAAAAATTAGAAATTTATTTTAAAAAGCATAAACTTTTTAAAATTGTTGACCCTGTTATTATAGATGAAATAAGGTCGTGGATCGTGATTACGAATGCAGCAAGATTTGACTTCAGTTTTATCACATAGTGCTTGTCCCATTTCCCTCTTCCTCCTTTTAGATGATGCTTACTTATAGAAAACGTGGGTTTTATTGCGTAGCTGTAGAAAAAACGTGTTTTAGCTGAAGTGACAGATCGGCGTGTTTGGAAAGTATAAAGTGTTGTTAGGGAGTGTAAAAAGGTTTGTAGGGGGGAACCGGTTTTAAGTTTGGCATGAAGCGTTTCCCGTGAGTGAATGTGGTTACTGGGAAAATAGAAAAATGTCCCAGGGGGGGAAAAAGTGTGTTCCAGCTGACCCCTGCTTTTTTGAAAGGAAAACGAAAAACGGGGGGGGGGGCCCCGGAAAATTGGGCGTGCTGGGGTTTCGGTGGGACCATTTTCAGGGTGTTTGTTGTTTGGGGTGGGATTGGGTAAGGGGAATTATTCTGTTCCAAGTTAGTGCGTGGTTTAAAAAACCCCATTTTGGGAAAAGAGGGGGTCGGCGAAAAGCGAGGGGGGGTGGCCTTGCTCCCGGGGGGGCCCCCGTAGGGCCCTGGGGGGTAAGGGTAAATTGGGCTGAAAGTAACAAACCCCACCAAAAGGGGGGGAGGGAAAAATTTTTGACCCTTTTTTAAAAGTGGTAGGTGTTGGGTATTAAAATGGGTTTGATTAAGTTTTTCCATAGGTTTTTATTTTTTTTAAAGTGTGTTTTATGGGGTTATTTGTAGTAAAAAAATTTTCAGTAAATGACATGATAACTGTTCAGGACTTTTTTAAAAACTGTTAGGAACTAAAAAAAACGTTTTTCACTATTTGCAGAAGAAATTTTTAAATTGTGTGTAGAAAACTTTTCCACTGCTGACAGATAAAAAATTTAGCTGGTGAAAAAAAAAAACTTTCCCATTAAACAAAATAAAAACATTTCCCGTGCCACGAAAAAAATATTAAATGAATACAAAAAAAAAGGGGGTTTTAAAAACCCCCACATGGAAAACTTTCATGCTGCTGGAAAAAGGTTTTTTTTTTGGTTTTTTGGGAAAATTCCCCTCGATAATGGCCCGTTTTTGGTTTTGTTTTTAATTAAAATGTACTCAAAAATTTTTCCCCTTTCCCGGCAGCAAACAGGGGGGTTTTTCAGGCGATTATATTTTGAGGATTGAGGGTGCAGCCATAAAAGCTCTCTGAAGATGAGGGAAGACCCCCGCTGGGACCCCTGGAGCAAAGGTATTTTATATTTGTAATGGAAAACCCAATCCCAAATTTTTAAAGAGAGGGCATTTTACCCAGCGAAGTACGGGGGAAAATTTAACAAAAAAACTTTTTTTGCGGAGAGGGGTAAAAGAAACTAATGAGCAAGTTTGACCCCTTTTGGAAGGCAAAGGGTTTGGTTTTGGACATCTGTCCATGGTTTTTGCAAAGGGGGGGGGGAGGGTAGAGTTTTTTGTGAAAAAAAAACTAAGCGGGCGTTTTTTTCAACAACCCAAAGGGAAAAAAGCAGCTGCCAGAGGTCTAAAAAAAAAGAGCGAATGTAGCCCCGTTTTAAAAAAAAAGGGGTTTTGGGGGGGGGGTGCAATAAAATTTTACGGGATTTGTCACTAAAAGCATAGTTGAAAGGTATGGAAAAGTTACGGGAAAAAATTGCAGAAAAAGGGCACCTGCAAAAAAGGGGGGGTTTCCCTTTAAACAAAAACCCAGTAGGGTTTTTCGAGAGGGGTAAATTTTTGGATTCCCAGAATTGCTAGTCCTTTTTAAAAAAGGGCAACTATTTTTTAAGCAGGTAAAAAAAAAAAAAAGATGGGCGGGTAAAAATTTTTTTTTCAACTGAAAAAAATTTTATTCAGAAACCCAAACAATTTGACTGGGACAAATGCTTGAAAATTAAATGCAGGAAATAGTTTTGGAAGCCACTACAATTAAATTTCGGGAAAATTACTTGGGGGAAGGAAACTTAAATTAATTTTTTTTTTCTGGGGTTTAGGTTTTTTTGACGGGAAATTGTGTGACAAAAAGGGGTCCCAAAAGGGGGTCAGTACTTAGACTACTACTACTCTTTTTTTGTGTATCCAATCGATATGACAAAATTTGAGTCAGGGGTTTTGCCCTGTTAAAAAAGTTTTACCCAAAAAACTAATGAAAGAATAAACAGGATTTAAACCGGGAAAAACATTTCCCAATGGATTTGGACAAACTCCCAGCATTGGTTTTTGAAAAATGGGCTATTTAGGATTCCCCCTAAAATAATCCCAAGTTTTTTTAAAAAAATTGGGAAAGGTCAAAAACAACCAAAAACCCAGGACAGGAGGGCAAACCAACCTGAAAAAAAAGGACTTTGGGGGGTGTGAAAGTCCCAAGTTTTTCCCCCGGAGGCAAAACCTTTTTACAACCGAAAAAACCTCTGCAGTAAATCCCGGACCCTGACAAGTTTAAGGGGCTTTTTTCCCAGGAAAAAGTAACAAGAGGTATTCACGACCCTATACACGAAAATATATGAGGCCCATCGGGGAAATTTATACAGCCCAGTTTAAAACTCCCCACCCTGATAAGGCATGCAAAGTTTGGCCCGGGGGAAAAGTGGAAGGACCTAGTCAGTAAAAGTTTAAGGGGCGGGATTCATACATTTTTTTTAAAAATAGGAAATGATAGTGCTCATGCACCCCAGGAGAGAGGTGGACCCCATTTTAAGGGCCCAGGGGGAGAGGCGGGTTTAACGGGACCAAGGGTGAACAGAAGAGCAAAAAAAAGAGTTATAAGGGTGAAAAAAAGGGGATGGGGCAACAGTTCAAATTTGACACTATCCCCGAAAATTGACATCTGAATCGAAAAATCCCTACCAGCCCTTTCTGAGGGGAAATTTTTCGAGGGAAGAATCAAGGATCAGAAAAAAAACTTTAAAGGAGGAGGGACAGGAGAGCTTTGGGGGAAAAACAAGGAAGGTCTGGGGGGTTCGAAAAAAATTTGATTGAATCCCCTTTTTTAAAAAGGGAAAATTTGGGTTTACTCAGAAACGTACCCCCAAACCAAATTCTTAGGGGACTTTTTTCCCTTTGTTTCATATCACCCCCCCCCCAAAACAGAAAAAAGGAAAATATTTTCAGGTGCCAAATCAACCAGGCTGTGATGGATATGGGGGGAAAGCGGGCCACCAGCAGCAACAGCCTGGTAGACCGGATTAGCACGAAACGAGCCTGGCCATGGCCGGGGTTGGGAGTAGAAAAACTCTTGAAACTCATCAAAGGTAAGAATTCGGTCCAACATAGCTGCGTTACCAAGGAAAAAAGTTCTCTATGGAAACAGGGTAACACTGGAGAGTCATATTAAAATTAAATTAAAAATTACTTAACACAATATACTAGTCAGGAGATGGAGTGACGAAACTACTAATGAGCTGGATAATTCAATTCAAATGTAATGGATCAATGTTTTACCTGGGCTCTGAAAGAAGGAACATAAGCACTGCGTAAACTGCCTAAAATCAGCAAGTAAAGCATACGTGACAATTGCCAGAGACGCGGAAGTAAGCAAGTGTCAGTATATACATCAAAGGGGTAATAATGTGTAAAATTCCCGACAATATGTTAGGTAAAAGAACACAAGTGCTGCTAATGTGCCCATTTTAATTGTGGCAAACGTTTCACGCTACA
Source organism: Cherax quadricarinatus (assembly GCF_026875155.1). NCBI lineage: Eukaryota > Metazoa > Arthropoda > Malacostraca > Decapoda > Parastacidae > Cherax > Cherax quadricarinatus. Next base: position 15,253 of record NW_026470877.1, on the reverse strand, counting down.
GGATCTTTGTCAAGCTGTTACAAATAATACAGGGACACAGAGGGTATATATACAGGTACAGAGTGAGGTGCAAAGCATAATATAATCGCTGTAATGTTTAAGAAGAGGCGGCAGTGCCCGCTGATATACATACTATTTAAGATAATGGAGAAGATAATCTGAAGAGCGGTAAACCACCTGCAGAGCAGCAGTTTCTTTAGACAATGACCAGCACAGGTTTAAAGAGGCAACACAGCCCTGTTTTGAGTTTTTATGTCAAGGTAAAAGAAATACTAAGAGAGAGGCAAAGTGAAATGTATTTTCTTTGACTCCAAAACTGCATCAAACAAGAGAATGGGCCAGTATCAAATAGGAACATGTGGGCATAACAAGGAAGCACTACATGGATCGAAAAATTATAATAAGTAACAAAGAGTTACAAACCATGGAAATGGAGAGGCTTAAACCCCGGCAGATGAGTCAAGAGACAAAGAATGATTGTTTTGAAAAGAGCCATCAGAATGGGTAAGTTTAACAAGTAGGATTCCACAAAGATCGGGACTGAGATATGCGGTATTTCAGGGATCACGTAAATGCTAATGTATTTTCCCTGTTGGCAATGATACGAAAACATTTAAAAATAAAAACCGGAGAGGATAAAGAGAGACTGCAACTGGACCCGGACGACCTGCAAGATTGGACTGACAAACGGTTATTGGAAATCAACCCCAGCACATGCAAGGTTTTCAAAATTTTTTTGAAGGGGTAAAAATATCTGAAACTGAATACAGATTAGTGGGACAGAGGATGGTAAGCTCACGCACGAAAAAGTCCTGGAAATGGTCATAGTAACGAGCAAATCGCCACAGGCGCACATCCTTGGTCAGAACACGAGTGACCTGACAAGGAAGTAGCGAATACAGGGTCCATACATAGTTTAAAGAACAGGCATAACAGGTCCCCGAAACTTAGCAGTGAATCTGGCAAGCAAAAAATTAATAAGCAAGACCAGGAACTGAAACCAACCTCTGCAAACCACAAATTGTAAGCAAAGGTGTGTTAACACACACACGGGCACGATAAACTCATGGAACAGGGAGAGAGGGACCTTGTAGCAACCAGCGAAGAGGCGGGGCCAGGAGCTATGAATCGATTCCTGCAACCACAATTAGTTGAGTCCCAAAACACACACACACACAAAACACACAACACACACTCACGTGGGAAGGCTACAGGTATTATCATGCAGCAAGTCTAAAATTAAACAAATTATTCAACCTTGTAAAGCGGGTTCTAAGACGCCCACTGAGGCCAGACTCAGGCTAATTAGTTAAAAGGATTCCGCCTCCCCCTTTGAGGATCCTCGGGGGTGTTGGGGGGGAGAGGAGATCACTGGGGAGGGATTTAAGAGGTAAGGCGGGTTTTTGGGGGAGGTGGGGATCGTGAGGTGGGCCCAACTCCCCTCCTGCAGAGGAACAAGAGGCTGTTTGTGGTGCTTACGGGCGCAGGGAAAAATTGCCAAGGGAGAGAGGGGAAGGGGAAGGAGATAAAGTAGAAACAGGGTAGCAAAAAGAAAAGAGAGAGAGAGAGAGAGAGAGAGAAAAAGAGAGAGAGAGAGAAGAGAGAGAGAAAAGAGGGGGGAGGGGGGGGGGGGGCAGATGGCTTCAACAATATCGTAGACGAGACTATGATAGTAAAGCAAAGGGGCTCTCTCTCTCCCCCCCCCCCCTTTCACTCCGGTATTGCCGGCTTTTAAACCGGGGGGAAATTTAGACCATAGACATTTACAGGAAATGTACAGATAAAGACATGACTACAACAACAACCTCTACTACATTTATTCTCCGGTGTGTGTGTGTGTGGTGTGTTACTTACCTAGTTGAAATTGCAGGGGCGATCCGGCTCCGGGCCCCGTGGTTTTGTGTGTGTGTGTTTTTGGGTGTTGTGTGTGGTGTGTGTGTGAATGTTTCCTGTAATTTTCCAACCAGCAATTTGCCTACCTAAAGTGTGTCATCACTGACTTGGTACCCCTTGTTTTAAAAATTTCTAGTTATCCAACTATCCTTGTCCTTGAAGCGCGATAAAAAAATTTGTGCTCCTAAACGATAGATTAAGGAGAGCTTAGGATGTCTCCAGGGGGTTCGGTCCCCCTACTCTGTGATTTGACGGTTATCTGTCACCCAGGAAGTCGGGGGTCCTCACCCCCTGGACACCCGCCTACAGCTGACTTCCCCCTTCCTCTCACCTGTCTAATTTCCTTAATCATATTCTCCATTATTTAAGATGTGCCTAAGCAGCCCCAAACTCACTTAACACGCCGCCATCCACTTGTTTAAACATGTCAGTCAATCCACTTTTTTTCACAACACTGCCAGCCACCACTTGTTTCAACACTGTCAGCAACCCACTTGTTTCAAAAACACTGCCGCCACCACTTTTTCAACACTGTCAGTCTACTTGTTTCAACCCTGTCAGCCAGTCCACTTGTTTCAACACTGTCAGTCAATCCACTTGTTTCACAACACTGCCAGCCAGTCCACTTGTTTCAACACTGTCAGTCTACTTGTTTCAACACTGTCAGTCTACTTGTTTCAACACTGTCAGTCAATCCACTTGTTTCACAACACTGCCAGCCAGTCCACTTGTTTCAACACTGTCAGTCTACTTGTTTCAACACGTCAGTCAGTCCTTTGTTTCAAAAACACTGTCGTCAGTCCACTTGTTTTCAAAAACACTGCCACCGTCAATTTTGTTTCAACACTGCCAGCCATCCCGGTTTCACAAACTGCCACCAGTCCACTTTTTTCAACAGGGTTTTCCCCGGGCCTCGTGGCAATTTTGGCTTCACAGGCAGGGTCCGGGTTCGATTCCGGCGAGGTAGAAATTTTGGGGCGTGTTTTTTTACCCCGGGTTGTCTATTTTCCCCCCTTCATAAAATGGGACCTGGTTTTTAGTCGACGGGTTGGGTCGCACCCGGGGACAAAATGACCAAATTTTTTGCCCGAAATGCTCTGCATAAAAAGGGGGCTTTATAGTGTATTCACTGATGTCGGCTAGACCTTTAACCATGTACATGTACTTGTAGAAATAAAGATATTTTATTTTTATTATTATTATTATTAATTTTTATTATTATTATTTTATAACACCAGTCAGTCCATTTGTTTCAACATGCCACACTTTTACACTTTCCCCCGGGCTTTCTGGGGATGTTCCACTCTCCAAGACTTGATTTTTTTTTTACAGAGGTTCACCAACACTGACTCGCTTCGTCTCCCAGATCCCCAAGATCCGTTGCTTTTGCCATGTTCATTTCCCTTACCGTTTTTTTTAACTATTTTCCTGGAGTGATGCTGGCAGTCTCCGTGTTGGGGCCCTGGGTCATCTCTCAGGCTTAGTTTCAGTGGAAACAACTCTCCATGACGACCTGTTCACTTCCCCCCTGAATTTCTTCATCTGCTGAAAGCGGTGTTTCGCTCTCAGCAGAGGAGGTTCAACCCTCAAGCCATTTTTGGCGCTGAAAAAACCCAAAAGGGGTTTAGCGCTTATCATGAATTTCATATTATCCTCCTTTCTTCCATGTTGCCAGCTTGGGGCCTTTCCTGTGCGGATGGTGGTGTGTGTGTGAGAGAGAAAGGGGGGAGGGGGGGAAAAGGGGAGGGGGGGGGGGTAAGAGAGAGAGGGGGGAGAGAGGGGAGAGGAGGAGGGAGGGGAAAAACCAACAACTGCTCAAAAAAAATAGTTAACCCAAAAAAGTATCACCCCCAAAACACTGATCACACAAACACCTATTTTCACCCCAAAACCTAGATCATCACCAACACATAATCACCCCCAAAACCCCAGATCACCCCAAAAACACACTTTATCACCCCAAACACACTAGTATCACCACCAGCACCTAGTATCACCCAAACACACTATTATACCACCAAAACACTAGATCACCACCAGCACACCTATCACCACCCAAAACCTAGTATCACCACCAACACACTTATAAAACCCCCAAAACCCCGTACACCCCAACACACTATTACCCCCCAAAACACCCTAGTATCACCACCAAAACCTAGTTCACCACCAACACACCCGTTTACCACCAAAACACAGTATCACCACAAACAAACTATATCACCACCAACACACTATTCCCACCCAACCAAATATCCCACAAAAACACTGTATCACCACCAAAAAACTAGTATCACCACCACCCCTAAATTACCCAACACACTATTCACCACAAACCCCCTAGATCACCACAAACACACAAACACCCCAACACCTAGTATCACCACAAACACCCTGACACCACCCAACTGTATCACCACAAACACATAGTATCACCACCAGCACATATTCACCAACACCTTATCACCACAAACCCACTAGTATCCCACAAACACACTAGTATACCCCAAACACACGTATCACCACAAACACACTATATCACCACCAAAACACAGTTTTCACCAAAACACGTATCAAACAAAAAACACTAGTATCACCACAAACACACTATATCACCACAAACCCCTGGTATAACCACCACACACTAGTATCCCCCAAACCTAGTATCACCACCAACACACAAGTATCACCCCCCAACACACTATATCACCCCCACACAAGTTCACCACCAACACACTATACACCACAAACAAACAAATCACCCCAAACACACTAGACACCACCAACCACTAGATCACCACCACACCCCTAGTATCACCCAAAACACTAGTATCACCCCAAAACCCCAAAAGTATCACCCCCAACACACAGTATCACCACCCAAAACACTAGATCACCACAAACCCACTAGTATCACCACCAACACACGACACACCCAAAACAATAGTATCACCACACAACACTTGCATCACCACCAACACACAGTATCACCACAAACCCACTAGTAAAACCACCCAACACCATACACCAAAAACAACTTATCACCCACCCAAAACACTAGTATCAACACAAAATATACCACAAACCCACTAGATCACCCCAAACCCACTAGTATCACCCCAACACACTGTATCCCACAAAAAACATGTATCACCCCCAACCCACTATATCACCAACCCAAAAACACTACCCCACCATAAACAACTAATCACCTCCCAAAAACTAGTACACCCCCAAAACACTAGATCACCCCCAACACACTTTTACCACCACACACTAGCCTCACTCAGGGAACCGCTCTCCCCAGCAAAGAGCCTTCCGAACGAAACTTCCTGGATTTCCCCGCGTTTCTGCAAGATTTAACTGGGTGATTGTCATCGCAACACGAAAGTCCTAGAGTTATCATTCAACCCCGGTGGTTATTTTTCATCTTTTATCGTTTTTTACCTGGAGGTTTTTTCGGGATCAACGCCCCCCCGGGGCCCGGTCCATGACCAGGGGCCCCCCGATGGATCAGAGCCCGATCAACTAGGCTTTCTGCTGGCCGCACGCAGTTTCCCAAGTACGAGCCCAGCCCGCTGACCGGACTGACTTTCGTATCGTCCACTCTCCCCTTTAAGGCAGCCCGGGGGCTTTTTTGGCAATTCCCCCAATGTTGTGGGAGGGTGTTGAAACAGTTTTGGGGCCCCGGACCTTTGGTGTTTTCCTTATGTACCAATGGCGCCCCCACTTTTTTTTGGGGGGATTTTGCATCGCCTGCCCCTCTTTTACTTTCATAGGGGGATTTTTGTGGCAGATTTGGGACATTCCTTCCAAAATTTTCCCCGTGTAATTATATATATCTCTCCCTCCTGCGTTCCAACATACAAGTCAACGCTTCCGCGTTCCGTAGTTAAGGGCTTGACAGAACTATACGTCGAAAGGATCTCTGTACACTCTTTTAGATTCCCATTTCACCGTTTGAATGGGGAATTTTTAATGTACACAGTATTCCCCGCCTAGAGAGAACTAGTGATTTGAAAAGGTCATCATTGGTTGGCATCTCTCGTTTTTAAAGTTTTCATTTCCTTCTATCATTTTTTTGCACTTGGATCGTGGCACTGTTGTGATCCTTGAAAATGGATCCTCAGACATTACTACTCCCAGGTCCCCTTACATTTTTTTCCAGTTTATTGAAGGGCCCGGGACGTAGATCTTGTTTAGTTATTATCTCCTCATTTTCCATAACAAAAATTTTAAATTGGAATTTGCCTCTTGAAATCATATTGTTTAGTTCCCCTGGAAAACTTTGTTTATATTTCTTGGGGGTTAACCGTCCTCGCAGATGACAGCCCATGCAGATCCTAGTATCATCCGCAAAGGTATACGGTGCTGTGGGATATCTCTGTCTATGTCTGTATGGGAAAAGGGAAATAAGATGGGGGAGAGACTGTGCCTTGTGGAACGGGGCCTTTCACTATGGCAGCCTCCGTTTAACTTTTTGACCATCTTTTGTGTTCGATTTGTTAGGAAGTTAAAAGATCCATCTCCCCACTTTCCCAGTTATTCCTTTGCACGAAGTTAGGGGGTATTAAACCATTTCGCATTTGTCAAATGCTTTTGAAAAGTCGTGTATTTTCTCTGCATTTGATTTTTTCAGTGCATCCAAAGGGCCATGTCTGTACCAGTAGTTGTGAGGGGAAAGCGACTGCCTGGCCCATGTTGCCCTGGTTTGTGCGATTTTGGGAATCCGGGGTGATTTGTCCTGCCTTAGCCTCTTTAAAAGTTTTTATGATATGGGAGTCAGAGCTTTGGTCACGTTCTTAGCAAAGCTTTGCTGCCCCCTTTATGGAGTGGGGCTTACCCGTTGTTTTAAGTGATTGGAATTTCACCCATGCCAAGCTCCCCCCATGTGTATTGGGGCCACGAGGGGGGTTTTTTGCTTTTCTTAATGAAAAACGGTTCCGAGTCTGGGCCCGGGGCTGAGTGCATAAGCATTTTGTCCATGTTTTTTTCAAAAATCTATCGGAGTTAGGGTAATGTCGGAAATCTGGCTTTACATTTATGGGGGTTTTGAGGCTCATTCATGAAATCTTTTTGCGTCGTCGATCTTCAGACCGATTAGTGTTCACTAAACACAGAGTCGTACTGGGATTTCAATATTTCCCCCATTTCCTTGTTGTCATCTGTGTAAGTCCCATCCTGTTGAGTAAGGGCCAGATACTAGATGTGGTATTTGCCTTTTTTTTGGCATATGAAAAGAAATATTTTGAATTTCTTTCAATTTCACTAATAGCTTTAAGTTCCTCCTGCCTCTCCTGGTTCCTGTAAGAGTCATTTAACTTAAGTTCGATAGTTTCCACTTCCCTGGTCAGCGCCTCCTTTCGTGTATCAGATATTCTAGCACTCCTGAGGAGCTCAGTGACTCTTCGTCGTCTTCTGTAGAGGGAGCGTCTTTCTCTCTCCAGTTATTCCTGTTCTTCTTCTTTCTTAGGGGAATAAGCCTAGAACATGCTTCGGCTGTCAGGAAGTTGATCCTTTCAAGGCACTGGTTTGGATCCATGTCATTTAAGACATCTTCCCAACATGTTTCGTTTAGGACATGGTTTACCTGGTCCCAGTTGATGTTCTTCATGTTTCGTTTAGGACATGGTTTACCTGGTCCCAGTTGATGTTCTTCTTGTTGAAGTTGTATTTTGTGAAGACACCTTCAAAGGTACATGCATTCTGCTGATCAGGACCCCTATGCATGTACGTCTGGACTTCGATTAGGTTGTGATCGGAATTCGTTGTTTTTGATATTCTTATGTCTCTTATCAGGTCCTCATTATTTGTGAAGATAAGGTCAAGTGTGTTTTCTAGTCTTGTTGGCTCCACTATCTGCTGGCCTAAGGTGTGTTTTTCGCAGAGACTTAGTAGCTCATGTATGTGTGACCTTTCATCTGCGCTACCTCCAGGGATTGTTTCAGCTATAACATTATTTGCTACATTCTTCCATTTTGTATGCCTTAGGTTGAAATCACCAAGCAGTAAGATGTTTGGGGATGGAGCTGGAAGGTTTTCCAAACAGTAATCAATTTTAAGTAGCTGTTCCTTGAACTGTTGTGAGGTTGCATCTGGTGGCTTGTATACAACCACAATGACTAGGTTTTGGTTCTCTATCTTTACTGATAGAACTACAACTACCTCATTTGTGGTGTTCAGCAACTCCATGCAGATAAGGGACTCTCTGACATACAGGCTTGTTTTTTCTGTCGCATCTAAAAAGGTTGTAACCACTTATCCATATTTCACTGTCAAAGTGATCTTTTGTGTGAGTCTCTGTGAAGGCTGCAAACATTGCATTAGACTCCTCTAGAAGTCCACTGATAAAAGGTATTTTGTTGTTGGTGGATGGCTTAAGGCCCTGTATATTAGCAAATATGAACGAGGTTGTATTCTGTGTTTGTTGGGGGGATTTTGTAATTGGCATCAGTAGTTGTAATTCTGGAGGGCCATGGGTGGCCACTGGCTGCGCCTCCAGTCCAACAAGGCTCCGAGGTGGTGGACTATTTTTGTTATTTCCTTCCATTTTCTTTTTCCGTTTCCTGCCACTAAAAAATCACCTGGAGTTGGGTTGTCGTAGCTACTATTGTTTGTCTTGTGGGGTCTGTGCCTCCTGGTCCCTTTTTTGATGGTATGCAGGGCAGTCGATGTTGTAACACTGCTTCTGGAGGACCGAGGACTGGCACATTTTTGGGTGAAAGAAAGTACAGGAAGAAGAGGTGTGTTGTCAATTTCTGCAGGTTCTGGGACTGCACTATAATCCTCAGTATCCAAGCCAGGGCCACCCCATCCTGGATTTCATTACTTTCCCAGTTTGAGGAAGAAGGAGGAGACTCCTCTCCAACATCTGTACTGTGGGCCACGGTCTTGTGCAATGATGGTTGTATATTTACGGTTTTAGATGGTTTTATATTTACTGTTTTTGTGGTGGTTTTGGTAGTGTCCCTAGGAGAGTCTGGGCTGGCAATAAGGCTGGGGGCTGGGTCTGGGTCAGCACTGGGGCTGGGGGCTGAGCCTGGGCCAGCGGCTGGGCCTTGGCCAGCACCAGCACTGTGGGTATTAGTGCTATGACTGGGGGAGCCTGGGACAGCACCAGCACTGTGGGTATTAGTGCTATGACTGGGGGATGGGTCTGGCTTAGCACCAGTGGGTGAACTAGATATTTCGAGTCATCTGTTGTGGTTAAAGGAAAATTCTGCATTTTTTTGATACACTATCTCTTGCTCCATGTTTATATATTTTGGTAGGCTATCCCAAAAGGTTATCCTTGTTTTCTTGATTATTTTTATCATTTATTACTCTCCTTAGTGCCTTTCTGATACCTGCCCAAAATTCTACATCTTTATTGCACAACCAGAAGCACCTTGCTAGTTCGAGGTCATTTTTGAGGCTGTATTTAGTCTAGTACAAAGATATGGTGTTTGGAAGAGCATAGATTGCATAGATTTTGGATTTCCTTCCAAGGATTTTTTTACATGTCCCACAGATATGCTGTGGGTGACATCCTGTGTGTATCCTACTACACTCTGTATGCCACGGAAGAAAATGATTTCCACTTTACCTTTCTCTTGCTGGTGCCGTAATATGCAAGATGTATTTATACGAACCAAGTCTGCAGTATGTGGGTGGTGTTACATATTGTTTACTTTTATCTTATTGTATATATGTGTATATAAAAATTTAGGAGAAAAATGACTCCACGAAGTTGGGAAGAAATAAAAAACTTCTGTAATTTTGGCATTTAATAAGAATGTGGCGAAAAGGAAACTTTTTATGAGATGGTTGGAATACTTTGGATGAGGAGCAGGAGGAGGAGGAGGAGGAGGAAGAGGAAGATAAGAAGGAGAAGCAGGAAGAGGAAGATGAGAAGAAGTCAGAAAAAACTAAAAGAAAGAAAAAACATAAACACAACATAAGCAAGAAGACTAACAATCAGAACAGCCCGAAAAACACACACACACGCTCCCAAAACACACACACACACACACACACACACACACACACACACACACACACACACACACACATACACCCACTCACACACACTCACACTAACACACTCTCTCTCTCTCTCTCTTCTCCACCACAACACACACACCACACACACACACACACACTCACACACTCTCACTCTCACACACACACAACTCACACACACACACACACACCACACACACACACCCCACACACACACACACACACACACACACACACACTCACACTTACTCTCTCACTTTCACACTCACACTTTCACACTCTCACACTTTCACACTCACACACTCTCACACTCACACTCACACTCTCACACTCACATTCTCACACTCACACTCACACTCTCTCACACACTCACACACACTCACACACACACACACACACACACACACACACAACACACACACACACTCACCACACACACACACACACACACACACACACACACACACACACTCACACTCACACACACACATGCACACACGCACACAGGCAGTGTTTACTATCGGTAGTTATTAGCAGTAAGAATACTTAGGAAGCTAGGAAGTCCTCTCTCTCAATGTGAACAAGGAAAATGATAATAACCAGCAACAATTAATACGTAATCCAGGAAAGGGCAATAAGTGGAGAGAGTAGATAATTGGAAAGATAAATGAGACAAAATTTGTGCCTACACGACGGATCTTTCAACCACACAACCTACCCCCCTAACCCTCCATCCCTCACACACAAGCACACACACACAAGGGTAGACACCCCACCCCCCACACCCACACACACACACACACACACACACACACAACACACCACACACACCACACACACACACACAACACACACACACACACACACACACACACACACACGCACACACGCACACAACGCATGTACAACAGGCCTAGTGTCAAAATCGAATGTGCCTAGGACAAAATGGTAACTAACTAACACACACACGCTCCAACACACACACACACACACACGCTCCAACACACCACACACACACACGCTCAAACACACACACACACACACACACGCTCAAACACACAACACACACCACAACACATGCGCTCCAACACACACCATGCGCTCCAACACACACACACACACGCTCAACACACACACACACACACACACACACACACACACACACACACGCTCCAACTACACATTCCACCACCCTCCAACACACACACACACCCCACACACACACCACACCTCAAACACACACACACACACACGCCGTCCAACACACACACACACTCACACACACACCACGCACAACACACACACACTCACACACACACACACACACACACACACACACACACACACACACACACACACACTCACACTACACCACACACACACACACACACACCACACACAATCAACACTCACACTCACACACAATCACACAACTTCTCTCAACACTCTCAACTCATACACACTCATCTCATCACACCTCCACACACAAACCACACACACACCACACACACACCACACACACACACCACCACACACACACACACACCACAACACACACACACTCACACACACACTAACACACACACACACCACACACACACACACCACACACACACACACACACACACACACACACACACACACACACACACAACACACACACCACACACCACACACACACACACGCACACACGCATGTACAACAGGCCTAGTGTCTAATCGACATGTGCCTAGGACAAAATGGTAACTAACACACACACACCACACACACCACACACACACACACACACACGCTCCAACACACACACACACACACGCTCAAACACACAACACACACACACACGCTCAACACACACACAACACACACACACTGCGCTCAACACACACACACACCGCTCCAACACACACACACACCCAACACACACACACACACCACCACACACACACACCTCACAACACACACACACAGCCAACACACACCACGTCCAACACACACATCACACGCGCTCCAACACACACACACACCTCCAACACACCACACACACACACACACCTAACACACACACAACACACACACACACACAACACACGCATCACAACACACACACACACACCTCCACACACACCACCACACAGCTCAACACACACACACACACACCACACCACACACCCACACACCTCACACACCCACCAACCACCCACACACACACACACAACACACCCACACACATCACACCAACTCAACACACTCACACACACTCACTACACACTCTCTCACACACACTCACACACACACACACACACACACACACTCTCACACACACACACACTCACACAACACACTCACACACACACTCACACACACCACTCACACACACACACACACTCTCACACACACCTCCACACACACACACACAACACACACACACACACACACACACACACACGCTCCACACACACACTACTCCACACACACTTACACACACACACACCACACACACACACTCACACACACACACACACACACACATGCTCCAACAACACACACGCTCCAACACACACACACGTCTCAACAACACACACACACACACGCTCAAACACACACACACACACACGCTCACAACACACACACACGCCTCCAACACACACACACGCTCAACACACACACAACACACACACGCTTCAAACACACACACACACACACGCTCCAACACACACACACCTCCAAACACACACACGCTTAAAACACACACCACGCTACAACCACACACAACACGCTCACAACACATCACACACCTCAACACACACACACCTTCACACACTCACACACACACACACACACAACACACACACTACACAACAACGCTCACAACACACACACACACACACCACACACGCCCCAAACACACACACACACACACACACACGCTCCAACACACACACACACACACACACAACACGCTCCAACACACACACACCACCACACTCAACACACACCGCTCCAAACACACACACACACACACACGCTCAACACACACACACACGCTAACCACCACACTAACACACACGCTCAAACACACACACACACACACACACACTCACACACACCACACACACACGCTCAACACACACACACACACGACGCTCCAAACACACACACACACCTCCACACACACACACACACACACACACACACACACGCTCAAACACCACACACACCGCCAACCACAACACACGCTCCAACACACACACACACACACCACACGCTCAACACCACACACACACACACGTCCAACACACACACACACCGCTCCAACACACACACCACACTCCAACACACTCCACCAACCAACACACTCACACACACACCTCAACACACAACGCTCAACACACACACACACCACACACACACACCACACACACACACTCCACACACAACTCACACACACACTCCACACCACACTCTCACACACTCCACCAACACACACACCAACACACCACTCCACACACACTCACCCAACACACATCTCACACACTACACACACACACACACACACCACACACCACACACACACTCTCACACACTCACACACACCACACACTCACACACACATCCACACACACCTCAACACACACACACACACACACACACACACGTCACACACACACACACACACCACACAACACCACAACACACGCCACAACACACACACACACGCTCAAACACACACACACGCTCTAAACACACACACACACGCTTCAACACACACACACGCTCCAAACACACACACGCTTAACACACACACACGCTTAAACACACACACACCTTAAAACCAACACACACACGCTTAAACCACACCAAACCACACACGCTTAAACACACACACGCCCAACACACACACACCCAACACACACACACACACACAGCTCCAACACACACACACACACACCTCCAACACACACACACACACACCCACACACACACGACACACACACACACACATACACGCTCCAACACACACACACACACGCTCCAACACACACACACACACACGCTCCAACACACACACACACCACACACCACACACACACACACACGCACACACACACACACACACACACACGCTCCAACACACACACACACACACACACGCTCCAACACACACACACACACACACACGCTCAAACACACACACACACACACACACGCTCAAATACACACACACACACACACGCGCTCCAACACACACACACGCTCCAACACACACACGCTCAACACACACACGCTCCAACACACACACACGCGCTCCAACACACACACACACGCTCCAACACACACACACACACGCTCCAACACACAAACACGCTCCAACACACACGTGCTCCAACACCCTCACAGAAGCAACACAAAACATCTGTGGGTGTTCCCCAGTGTGTCGTGGACCTGTGGATAGCAAAAATCCTTTTAAGCCGGGAATAATGCCTATGTCCGTGAAGGTGTGTGGGGTTCAAAGCAACTCTTGCACACTGGTAAGACCAGTTAAATGAGACAGAAATCAGAGAGCGAGAGAGGGACTCGGAAATGGCGAAAGGCAAAGAGTGGAGGAACAAACAAAGCCAGTGACAAGAAAAAGGGCCAGACCATTAACCAGAGTAATAAACGGTGAGTGGTTGAACCACAGTTTAACAAAAGGGGAAAGGAGACAGTATAACTGAGAGGGACACTGTACCAGAGAAGGACACAGTGGAACAGAGAGAAACACAGTGCACCAGAGAGGGACACAGTGGAACAGACAATGCCATTGGGGACCAGATGTAGTTGAACAGAGACACAATGCCAATCAGACTGGAGAGACTTCCCTAGCATCTTCACATCAGAGGCAGAAAAGAATCTCAAGTGAAAATATTCTCTTTGTGGCGCTCTCACCCTACCTGGAGGTTTTTGTGGGGGTCAACGTTTCCGCGGCCTGGCCTCGACCAGGCCTCCCGGTGGATCAGGGCCTGATGAACCAGGTTATTACTGCTGGTAGCACGCAATCCAGCATACGAACTCTCAAGAATCTGATGGTGGCCAGAATTAGTATGAGTCAAGAATCAGGACACACGAAAGAACAGATATGGCAACGTGAGCCAGACAAGAACATCACTAAGAGATTTCCTGTTTTAATAATCAAGATTGGGGTAACGTTTTGCTCCGTGTAGACCGAAACGTTGCCCACAATGCCTTTTCTCCATTTTGTGTTTCTGTATTCTATATTCAGGGTCCAAGACCGTTCAACTGATTCCCAGCATACATGATAGGATTACCAATAGACCCCTGGCTGTCTCCATGGGGGAGCTGGACAGCACCTGTATCAGT
>NW_026470876.1:0-10986 GCF_026875155.1 Cherax quadricarinatus | reverse complement strand
CCCCCCTTCCTCTCTCCATCAAATTGACATTTCCTTTTCCACAAGGGAAAAATTCCCATATTTTTTTTAAAATTTCCCCCATCCCCCCATATCTCCTTCAACCCTCATCTTTTCTAACAAGTTAATGTTGCAACTTAACAACATCACAGAAGAGGAGCATGAGGGGGTTTGAGGCGACTTACACATGGCTATGAACATGCTAGTTTATGGTCTACTGAACAATGCAGGGAGGTGATACTGACCCAGTACAGGGGTATTGACTCATGCTAGCAGTGCTACTGCCCCAAATGCTAGGCAGGTGCTACTAGCCCTGTTTAGACAGCTGCTACTAAGCCCGTGCTAGCAAGGTTTACTGGCTCATGCAGCAGGACTTACTGACATGCTAACAGTCATTCACAACAAGTCTCTCTCTCTCTCCCCTTTTCTTCTCTTTCTCTCTCTCTCTTCCTCCCCTTTTTAAATTTTGTCTACTATATTCTTAAGCTATCCAACAATGTTTAAAGCAATAACCAATTTTGAAGTGTTCCATCATCTACAATTCTCATATTTCAACCATATCTTTAGATATATTTTTGCACCAAATTAATAAACCTTCGTTTAAAACTGTCTTCCAGTTGTATACTTCAGTGATATCCCTCTCATTCTATGTCTTTCAAGAGAGTGAAGGTTCAGGGCTCTCAATCATTCTATGTCTTTCAAGAGAGTGAAGGTTCAGGGCTCTCAATCACTATTCGTATGAAAGATTTATTTTACAGTGGATTAGTTTTGTCATGCTTCTCTGAATGTTCTCTAAATTTTTTATATGTATTCTGTAATATAGAGGCTAAAAGTAAGCTGTATAATCTGAGTGAGGTCTTACTAATGACGTACAACGTGGTAATAAAACCTTTGATCTCTAGTTACTTACAATTCTTTATATAGATCTAAGTAGTTTGACAGCCTTATTACAGACACTTAGGCACTGTTTTCCCGATTTCATATTTCTAATTACTCTAGCACTAATATTTTCTTCATATTTTGTATGTTCACGCAATACATCACCTGTTTTATAAGTCCGAGGGTCATTTTTATTCCTCAGTATTAATACTTTGCACTTTAATTCGTGGTGCTACTTAATATATAACGACATTAGTTTGTCCAGTTCTTCCTGAATCTCATATTTAGTCTGTGTTGTCAGTGAATTTGCTTGTCACTTATTTCCTCATCAAGGTCACTAATATCAGTTATGTACAAGAATGGTTCTAAAACTGACCCTAGAGGAACACCACTTGTCACTGATTTAATCGTTTATACAAACTCGATTTTCTATTAGGCAGCCATATCGCCGTTCATAAAAGAGTCTTTCCTCTAGTCTAGTACCTTGTGCTACCACACTTAGGACAGTAATTAACGAAAAGTATTGCACATCAGCAGCTTTGTTAATCCTAGCCAGAGTTAGTTATTCTTACACTACTTAAAGTGATGAAGATATTGTGTTTATAAGCTTAGAGTAACCCATAAAGCATGTTGGTCTTGGCTGGTTGGGCAAGAGTACAATAGCTTGTTTCCTTAGCCTGTATTGGGAAGTATGTGATGAATGGTTTTGAAAACCGACAAGCTGAAGAATTGAGACACTTATGCAACATATGGGAATCTTTACTGAAGAAACGTTTCGCCACACAGTGGCTTCATCAGTCCTATACAAAGCATGACAGCAAGCCTGGCTTACAATTATGTTTGTGGTATCAGACGATTGGTGTTGATGTCTGGGTTGTGTTACTCTCACTAAAATAGTCAAGAATTTTAGTTTCGTTAAGTTCTAAGTGTGTCACATATGTGTTTACCTCACCATCTGTCAGTATTCATATTACTTGTACTTACCTTCAAGAAAGTGAGTACTCATGTAACTAGTACTTGTACTCAAGAAAGTAAGTAAATTAGACAGGAACGATCCCTTTTTAATCATGTTCGTGGCTCATTATTCAAATGACTTTTATTAAGGCAGTTTCTGTGTCTTCAGATGAAGGTTGTGTTGCTGCTGTGTGGCTTGGCTCTGGCTGCTGCCCACCCTACCTGGGAAGAATTTAAGGTAAAATCTTGATTACTTTAACTTAGAAGAGTAACTTTATCATGTTAGGGTAGAAAGGTAATATTTACATGTTTCTGGGGATATGTGCTCATAATGGTATACCTTATAGTATGGTACAACAGTATAAGTATATTTCTCGCCACAGGCTATTCATGAACGCAAGTATGTTGACGCTGAAGAAGAGAATTACCGCAGAAGCGTGTTCGACCATAACTTGCAACTGTGAAGGACCACAATGCCAAGCACGAGAGGGGAGAGGTGACCTTCACACTGGCAATGAACAAGTTCGGTGACCTGGTAAGTACAGTGACTTAATAAGTACTCTGACCTGATATGTACAATGACATGGCAAGTACGGTGATCTGGTTAGTCCCGCTACTGTGTTTATAAGCAAAACAATTGCAGGATATTACAAAGGATATACACATGTATTTTTCACATATCTGAACATCAAAAACACAATCAATACATAGCTGTAATATTGATATGAACAATATACACAGAACTTGCCATTATTTCCACAAAATATCGTTGATCATTTTACTACAAAAGTTCATTTATGAACGATATATTGTGGGAAGAGATATTTCCTATATTTTTCTTCGTGGTGTCAAACGTAAGTTCATTTCCCATCCAAAAAAATTAAAATATTTTTATATAACTTTGTTATACATAAGATATATAATATACACAGGTATAAGATGCGTTAATACATTTGTTACAATGACAGACTAACGAGGAGTTCAACGCCATGATGAACACATACAAGAGTGGTCAACGTGGAGGTGCTCATGCCAAAGAGTTCGACCTTGATGTCGACGCACCAAAGGCAGCGACTGTTGACTGGCGTACCTCTGGCGCTGTGACCGGTGTCAAGGACCAGGGACAGTGCGGTTCATGCTGGTCCTTCTCTGCTGTAAGTGGTTCACTGTATTACCCATAACTCTATGTTGGTACTAATGTTACCTCTCACTATATGTTGGTACTAATGTTACCTCTCACTATATGTTGGTACTAATGTTACCTCTCACTATATGTTGGTACTAATGTTACCTCTCACTATATGTTGTACTAATTACCCTCTAACTATATGTTGGTACTAATGTTACCTCTCACTATATGTTGGTACTAATGTTACCTCTCACTATATTTGGTACTAATGTTACCTCTCACTATATGTTGTACTAATGTACCTCTCACTATATGTTGGTACTAATGTTACCTCTCACTATATGTTGGTACTAAATGTTACCTCTAATCTATATGTTGGTACTAATGTTACCTCTCACATATATGTTGGTACTAATGTTACCTCTCCATATATGTGGTACTAATGTTACCTCTCACTATATGTGGTTACTAATGTTACCTCTCACTATATGTTGGTACTAATGTTACCTCTCACTATATGTTGGTACTAATTTTACCTCTCATTTAAGGGACAGTTGACGCGTGTGACAGGAAATAATCGATAAATCGAACTACAGCGAAGAAAAACGAGAAATGTTTTTATATACAGATAATAGTTTAAAAATCTGCATATGTTTGGTTTAATTGATGGTATTCAATGTTTATTACTTCACATATTATATATTACCTTCTTTGTGATGACACACACGTTAAACATGTCTTATCATGATAGTAAATTTTTCATTTTTTGGTTTAGAATTTTTTATTTTGTGTATAATTTACTTTCACTATGTATGTAATCACTATTTGACATCTATACTAAAGGTCATTAAAATTGGTTAGGTTAGGTAAGATTCGCTTGTCAGATTGATGACCGCCTCGTAGCTTTTGATCATCTGACCGAGGCCTTCCGCTGGTTTTCCCGGGTCTCCCCTTTAAAATTTTATAGTCTAGCTAAAAAACCATTTGCTATAAGGAGTATCAGAAAATTGATGGTCAACATGGGGCACTGAGGTGTGAAAAGGGCCCTTTAATTTTAAAATGTGCAAAAACGCTTTATTTATTAATAATAAAGTTTATTACCCATTACATTATTCAAAGTTTTTTTACCAAAAGATAAGTAACATGAAGCATAAAAAAGACCCCAAATTATTAAAAAAAAGACATAAGCGGAGCGGTGGGGTTCAGCAATAGGGTATTCACAAAGGATTTTATTACGTTTTTTTGGTCTCTGAGTTAGTGCCAAAAACAAAATGTTTTATAGGGGTAAACAATAAGATATATACGTATGTAAAGCCTAAAAATTTAGGTGATTTCCCTTTGTTTTTTTTTCCCCCAGATACTCGAGTGTGTGCCAAAAATATGGATTGAAAGGATTTTCACAGCCAACAAAAAAATATGAATATTTGACAGGATGAACAATTTTTGAAATATCCAAAATTTTTTTTGGGGGTATGGCGATATTTAAAAAAAAAATAAAAACTTATTAAAACTGTATTTTTTTCGGGGAGGGGGATAAGAAAAGTATTTTAAATTTATTTTTGGCCTTAAAAAAAAAATGGTTAGACTTTTTTTTATCAGGGGGGTGCCCCAAAATTTTTTTAGCGTCCAGATGTGCCTCTTGTTCCATATTTTTTTTTCAGTAAATATTTTTTTTTTCATTTGTTTGTTGGGCGTCTTATAGAAACTTCGTCGAAGTGTGCACATCTTAACGTAATAAACCAACGGTCAAAAAAAAAAAAAAATTTGTTAACCGTCCCCAAGTTTGGGACTGTTTCCTGTCACCTTGTTGCTTATTTTTTATCTATATCTGTTTCACGTCACATAAGTTATTATTTACAATTGTAAAACTTTTTTATAATTTTTTTTACATTTATTTTTTCTTTTTTATATATAATTTTTATATAATTTGAATTTTATTTTTTATTATGTATTAGTTTAATTTTTTTTACATAGTATTAATCTGACCCATTAATTTTTTTTTCAAAACATTTTCCCTTCCTGACATGGGGTTTTGGGGTTACCCTTAGTATATAACCCTGGGATTTTCCCCCACTTATTTTTAAATTTTCACTAAATTTTGCCCAAACTTTTCTGACAATGGTTATTGGGGGGCTACTTTTCCACGGTAATATAATCCCCCACACAAAGGTAATTAAAAATTTTAACAACCAGGGGAATTGGTCTTGATATGGCCTTTGAGTTAACTGGAATAGGCTCCCACCAAAAGCTTCACCCGTTTTTTTCTATTGATTTGGTAAAGCCTGGGATATCACTAACATTCAGACCTGTAATATAATGTTGAAATTTTGGGTAAAAATTTTATTTTTAAAAAATTGGGAACACAAAAACCCGTAAAGGGGCTTAAAGTTCTTCAAAATGCATGGAAATATTTCTATCTAGTTCCCCCAAGCACTCGTTTTTTTACCCCTTTATTTTAAATATAATTGTGAAAAATTTAAGGAAAAAAAATATTTCAATAGGGCCCTTTTCGTAGTTTTTTTTTTTTTTTTTTTTTTATTAAAAAATAGGGATTCCACCAAAGGGAGGGCGGCCCAAAAAAAGGAAAAAAAATATTTAATTTTCCCCTTTCTGTCTTGCAGAAGTGTGCTTACACACAGTTATAAAAAGCAAATTTAAAAACCCCCTTTTTCAGGTGCAGCAGTATTCCCCTCCCCCGGACCAAGTCCCGGGCCCGCGTTTCCTTTCCCCTTTAAAATGTTTTTTGCCCCCACTCCAACCCGCAATTATTAAAAACCTTTTTCTCCCTTCATCCCCATCAAATCGTTCACGTGCTTGCTGAAGTCCAAGCCCCTCGCCACAAAAAATTTCCTTTACCCCTCCCTCCATCCTTTCCTAGGCCTACCCTACCCTGACATCCCTTTACTTTTCATAGATATAATGCTGATAAGACCTCGTATGGAGGCTGAATATTTAAGCCAATATTCTTGTGGATTATGAATATTAAGTGTATTTAAACTCTGACAAGTGTTGATGATTCTGCTCAATTATATGTGTATTAAAAATTGAAGTTTATAAATATACTGTGTGACTGTAGCTGTTTCATTACCGAAAGTGAGCTGCTACAGCCCAACATGTGCAACACTGAGGAATCTTATTGTCGTTCTTCGCCATCGCAGTGGGCTTTATGCTCTATACATCTGGTCCATCTCTGTGCATAATGAAGACATTAACACTAGCTCAGCACATACGGTAATACCCACCTTATGCATACACATAGCTGCCTACCATATACCTCCTCTGCTACACCTACCAACTTATACCCTCCTTTGGTATGCTCATATTTACACACTTAGTTATACCCATTAAACAATATACTCAACTACTTACCACCTTAGCACTATACTCTCCTCTTCCCTCCTAGCTCTATACCACTGTTGCTACATAGCTTGATATTATGCCCATCTACGAGGCCATATACACACAAATCAGAATTTTTGGGGGGAATTAAACGGAAAATATTGAAGTTTTACTAAATTTACTTAAAAAATACTTATAAAATTTAACCTAAGTATAGTAGTGGCAGTATAGTTGCTCCACCACAGGTGTGTACTGGGGTACTAAAGTGCAGTTGTTCCACAACAGGTGTGTGCTCGGGTACTAATGTGTAGTTGTTCCACCACAGGTGTGTACTATGAATCCTCGTGTTCATCCACCAGCCTTGACCACGCTGTACTCGTAGTGGGTTATGGTACTGAGTCTGGCTCAGACTACTGGTTGGTCAAGAACTCCTGGGGCACCAGCTGGGGAGAGTCTGGCTACATCAAGATGGCCCGCGGCAGGAGCAACAACTGTGGTATTGCCACTGAGGCATCATACCCAGTGGTGTAATAACCAGACTCTATCTACCTGCCACTGAAGCTTCATACAAGTGGTTATAGTTATCAGAGATCTTCTATTCCACTAGAGCAAGTGGAGGCTGTTGTATTTCTCAGTGGCATGAGACAACATGGACACTTCAGAAAGAACGTTTGTTCATCTTTGTTCATGGAATATCGTCTCAGAATAAATAATAACTAAAACTTCTGTTTCTATAACCTTTTAAATCCTTGGTAACAGAGTTAATTACTCACACTGAGGAGGATCCTCAGCTTGTATCAGGATTACATTATACTGCTAGGAGAATCTAATCCTGAGCCACATAAAGGAGACATCCGTCGTTGCGTACTGAAACCTGATATTCACTGGGCTTATGTTCCTGGAAGTGATGTTAAGCCTGAAGCCTCAGTCACCTTCCACTTTACACTGAAACCTCTTGCACACTGGGGTCGTTATTCCTGCAGCTGATGTGAAATCTAAATCTTGACAGACAATCTTAGATATTTTAGTTAAAAGTTGTTATGGCAATATTTTCTTAAATATTGCAGTAATCTACTTAATTTTGACATTGAAAGAGAATGAATGCATTCTGAATGAAATTATCTGTTTCTTTAATTTAGTGGTTGTTTACCAAGCAGGAAGAAAATTACTAAGTCTTAATGGATTGTGAAAACATGCAATTACATTAACTTTTATAACATTTCCTTGAACTCATCTTAGGAATCCCTTAAATTATTTGCTGAACAACTAATTGCTCAAGATGAATTTGTCTACTGGCAGGGCTGCGTCTACTCTCGTTACCACGTCCCTATATAAGAACAATAGCAACAAGAGAGATGGTGAAGGTTTTGAGTGCTAAGGGCTGAAACATCTAGCAGGTATATGTAAATGTAATATATCGAAGTGAAAGCATTGCAACCTTTGGGAAGGGGTTCAGGGAAACTGCTTAACAGATTTTATGTGTAGATGTGTAAAGTACAGAGTCTCCACTGTGAAGGAAGGAGGATGCTGCAATTCGGATGCTGCCTGAATTGTGATCTCTGCTCATTTCTCCAGTGATGGCGATATATAAAAATGTATTCAGTCTTAGACTAGAAGATATACAATTGGATAAAACTGAGATGATATAGGTGCCACAAGGATGACAGAAAAACGTATTTTAAGCATCCTGTCTCTATGTTCTGCATCCAACAAATTGGCAGTTTTTTCTGACAGCCACTACCACAGTGTGTGACACTGTCCTCATCCATATCACCTCAGCAGACGAGTATACCAGATAAAGCAAAATTAATTACCAGGCCATAATAAGCGCTTTCAGTGGATACTTAAAAAATTACCCGAGCCTCCTATAAACGATTAGGCTGGGATTTAAATTTGAATATTTTGTGCTTTGAAGAAAGACGTTTTTCACATTATGGTTTTAAAAGTGTTGAAAACGACAATATGCATAATAACAACCGATTTACAATTGCGCATTGAAAAAAATGAATCAAAAGCCTTTCCTTGCTCAGTATAACATTCTTCTTCCTCACCAGACATTACGCAGTTTTAATCATCATTTTAAACTTAATCAGTGACCCAAAATTAGTAAAGAATAATAAGTTATATTACCAAGACGTTTTAGCACAGCTGACATGAGTTCAATATATCACTGCAAAAGATACTGAATAATGGAACTTAGTTAGTCACTGAATACTTAGTTTAATATTTCACTAGAAACGGGTATCGTGGCGGAGATGTAGAAGATAGCTAATGAAGTCCTTTCTAAAGTCTCTCATATATGTTTAAAGAGATATTTTTTCGTATATGTTAATGTAAAAATTAGTAATTTTGTACCAAAAGAACCTTAGAAAACTTACCTAACCTTATTATAACAAGCGCAATTTAAATTAGCCTTATCCATCTAAATATATTTAAAATAAGTTTACAATAGTTTTAATAATAAACAAACACAATAAAATATATTTTTAACTTTACGTTCAGAATGATCTTCGCAAAATTATTACATACAAAAATTTTTGCTTTCCATATTCGGTAAGAAGAGCACTGCTATTTATGCCAAAATCGCAAGTTTTAGCCATTCTGTCACTGTGGCAGACACCTACTCGCAATAATCTGAAGCTGAAGGGCTTACAGCCACAAGCTAGAGGGAGACCCTGAAGATCCGTAAATATGAAGGCTCTTCCCCTTGCTATAACTTCATCCCAGTAAGGTTGCAGACCCTAGAGCATGGAGCAAGTGTGCTCTAAAGTTCCTCAAAGAGCTGGGTGAAAAGCTCGTCACAGAAACTAAGGATCACAGAGCAGCCAGCTTCCTCTTTCATAGACTCAGTGTTGCGATCCAGAGAGGAAATGCCTGCAGCATTCTGGACACGCGGCCCCCCGCCTGGATGCTGGACGAAGTATTCGAGATGTTGCTCTGAGATGTTATTTATGTTGTTCTATTCCACAGTGTATTTTTGCCAATGTATTTTGTCTTTAAATAAAGTTCACATAGAATATATAATATAAGGGATGGTAGGAGAAGAAAATATTCAAACAGTTTCAGGGAGAACCTTGAGTTTTACCTGAAGCAAGTTTATTCTTTTCTCTGAAGATAAGGGTCCTCAGGACCTATGCCAGTAGGCTGGCATAGGCCTCAACTATGACCAGTAGACTGGCATAAGCCATAACTATGACCAGTAGGCTGGCATAGGCCACAACTATGACCAGTAGGCTGGCATAGGCCACAACCATGACCAGTAGGCTGGCATAGACCACAACTATGACCAGTAGGCTGGGCATAGGCCAAACTATGACCAGTAGGCTGGCATAGGCCACAACCATGACCAGTAGGCTGGCATAGACCACAACTATGACCAGTAGGCTGGCATAGGCCACAACTATGACCAGTAGGCTGGCATAGGCCACAACTATGACCAGTAGGCTGGCATAGGCCACAACTATGTCCAGTAGGCTGGCATAGGCCACAACCATGACCACTAGTGAATGTTTTAACTGGCGAGTTTCACATCAACATTAATTATTCAAAGCTAAATCGACGAACTATTTTTTATGTTGCCATTACGTCTTATAGCCCTAAAACCATGTACAAAAGTTTTATATCGCGACTCAAATTTAAAAAATATATATAATTTTTCCAGCCGGTGGCTAGGAAACTTGAATTGGTGCGTGCTGATGTTAGGAACTGGAGCCCTCTCCTTCCCCAGGTGGCGTATGATCCTACGGGCTAGAGTTCCAGTAAACTAACATAATCACACCTAGTGAACAGCTTATCTCCTGCATAACCAAATACTTGTTTCTCTAGACTCAGAATTTGAAGATTGAGACACTATGCAACATATGGGATTCTTCAACACTGTTTCAATCTGGACGAGGACTACTTGCCATCCTGCTTGCCTCACTTAACTACAGTACATAAGCATCTGCGGCCATATGCTGTACTTTCTCAGATGATGGATTGAACACATCGTACTCCATGTGAGGATGATCCTCAAAACTCTCTCTCCTTACATTATTCTCTTGTAATGGACTGATGAAGCCACTGTGTGGCGAAAACGTTTTTCAATAAAAAATTCCATATGTTCTTAGTGTCTATCTTCTCTTGTCGGTATTTTAAACCATTTATCACTACGATTTTCTCCGCTTATTTTTAGGTATCAGATCGTACGTGTCTTATTGACACCTATATGGTCCCTAGGGCAGAATGTCTCAATAAAACAAAATCATAATCACTACTTTCTCTCAGTGGAATGATATATCACGTCAAGTATACACTCAGGCCCGGGAACCAACATATCCCTTGTTAATCGCCTGGACGTGATAGTGTTTGGGGAACCCATGTGATCATCGCACTGGGAAAGGGTAGGGGTGCTACAGTTGTAATTTTATCAAGAGCACTGCATCAGCATCAAGTTCCCTTTTATTCTGGACTGAAAGAATTATTCGCTCTCATTTAAATTTGAGTCAATGACGACAAATTTTACAATGATTTTGAAAGCATCAGACTGTTATGGGTACATAAAAAACATTTGTAGATTTAACTTAGAATAACCAATGTTATGTGAAATTCGTCAAGTATACATCTGTGGCAGTGTGGCTAAACGTTTCCGTATAAAATCACTAGTTTTTAAATTTCCCTTTTTGGGTTTTTTCCTTTTTTATGAAATT
>NW_026470875.1:0-11565 GCF_026875155.1 Cherax quadricarinatus | reverse complement strand
ATCTAAATTTTTTTCTTAATTGTCTTCATTCTTCAAATGAGACCAAGAAATCGCAAATACAACTATAAAAAAAACATACGAAAAAACACTGCAAAGTTGCTGTTTTAATCGAAAAATCATGATTTCATTTTTCTCTCTCATTATACACAGTGTGCTGCAGGATCTGTTTTATGTAGTGCACACATACCACATAGATGTAATTCTCTCATATCTAGGCCCAAATGTACCACTCACAGTTTATCAGAGTGAGCTGAGCTCATGGCGTAGATCTACGGTTTGGACCCTGAACGTAAAGCCGTAGATCTACGGGACGGACCCTGAAAGGGTTAAGGCTAAGTGACTACATCATAATTTGTGAGTTTAGCAATGTGAATGCTTTTGTTTTGGCACAATACAAGGTGTCTATACTGGAGTATCATAGGCAAACTTATTAGTTAGGATTTATTATTTTAAGATTAAAATTAGTATTTCTGGGTTTATAGTCAGTGGGTGAGTGAGTGTAATTTTGAACCACCAGGTGGTTATCATGTAGTGTAAATATAAAGGGCTTTACTGGGTTACCCTAGGTACTTTACACATATGCTGCTATGTATGATAATCTATTTACGTAACTATTTGTGCATACCTGAATAAACTTATTTATAAATTAAAATGTAAATACAGTGGACCCCGCTTTACGAACACTTTACGAAACATTGCGTTATGTTAAATCCGCCATATGAAGCATTTGAACGCAAAAATTTTGCTCTCTCTCACAATAAAAAACTCGCCTTACGTGATTCGTCCAGGAAGCGTCCCAACGTATGGCCTCAGCGCAGTGTTTATAAGCCAGCCAGTGCGGTCGCATTCAGTACATTTCACATTATCCCAGTGTTTTAGTGCTTGTAACTGCAAAATAAGTCAACATGGACCCAAGAAAGCTTCTAGTGCCATCCCTGTGGTAAAAAGGGCAAGAATTAGTAAGGAATTGAAAAAAGAGATTAAGGAAATGTGTGCAAAGTGGGTTGAACTGCAAACCTTAACGGATGAAAATCACCCTGACACAGCTACTGCAAGCCGTGTTGGCAACCTGTACAATGACAATGTTATGGCCCATTTTAGGAAAGTCTTAAAGGAATGGGAGGTACAGAGCTCTATGGACATATTTGTTGTGTGACAGAGGTCCAGTGACTCTCAAGCTAGTCTAGTGGCATTAAAAGAAGGGAAGTAACCCTGGAAAAGGACTGTACCTCAAGTCCTAATGGAAGGAGATTCCCCTTCTAAACAATAACTTCAACACACTCCTCTCCTCTTATCCCATCAATCAACACAGATCTTCAATTAAAGCTAAGTGTCATGTATTCTATTCTTAGTAAAGTAGTAATTGTGCATGTTTTCTTCAGCTTGTGTGTATTAAAATTAATATTTCATGTGTAAAATTTTTTTTTTTTTTTTCATACTTTGGGGTGTCAGGAACTGATTAATTTGATTTCCATTATTTCTTATGGGGAAAATTAATTCGGCTAACGATAATTTCGGCTTACAATGAGCTCTCAGGAACGGATTATAACGTAAGGTGGGGGTCCACTGTATTTCTTATTTATAAATTAAATGTAAATATTTCTTATTTATAAATTACATACATTGTTTAAGTGTGATAGTGTTGGTGGGGTCTGCTGGTGCCTCCACCACCATCTACGGCTTCTCTCAGTGGCCTTTATAAACCCAAACAACTGTTCCATCACTTTACTCCTCTCTTACATTATGACATATTTTATTCATTCTAGAGTATATATCATGTTTCTATGTTACTAATACTGGTTATGTCATATCAAATGAATTGTGATAGATAAATAAGCCTCAGAGATGATATTAGTGTCGTATTGAAGCATAATATACTCGTCTTTCTCTTGCCTCCTACCTGTCTTCCATACACCAACAGGAGTCAATAAAGGTAAGTGTGATGTTAAATGTTCATTTATCCATTTTATTAGTGCTTTATATTTATTTGTCACTGCTTTCTGCATATATATCCATATTTAATCTTCAAAAAAAAAAATATTTTGTTAATACTTTTGGCTGTCTGAAATGGATTAACCCTTTGGGGGTTTCGGCCGTACTAGTACGGCTTATGCACCAGAGTTTTTGACGTACTAGTATGCATAAATTCTAGTGCCCTCAAATCTAACAAGAGAAAGCTGGTAGGCCTACATATGAAAGAATGGGTCTATGTGGTCAGTGTGCGCAGTATAAAAAAAATCCCGCAGCACAGTGTGTAATGAGAGAAAAAAAAAACTTTGACCGTGTTTTTGGATTAAAACAGCAACTTTGCACTGTAATTTCATATGTTATTTATTGTTGTTTTTCTATTTATTGTTGTATTTTGACTGGTTTTACAATGAAAAGTACCTTAAAATTGAGCTCCAAGTACAAAATGTTCAATTTTTACCAAAGTTCAAAAGTAAACAAATCATGCTAAGCGTCCAATACACGTCAATTGGAGAGTCTTTCTTTCACAAGTGCGCCGATATTATTTATGCTATTTCTACACTAATGCAGTAGTCTGTATAACGTAAATCTTATTTTTTTGTGTGAGAATAAAAAATCAAAGTGGAAAGCAAAAGAAATGTAAGAGGGGCCTGGGGACATGACTAATGAACAGGGGAAAATGTTATTTTAGTGCCGGGAATGTCTCTCTTGTTTATTCTGGACCCTATTTGGAAATTGGCATCTTTTGAAATTTGTGTGAAATTGGCAAAATTGCTAAATTCTGACCACTTTACTGGATATTTGAAATCGGAAAATGGGTGGTTTCTCGTAGTCATTCGATAGAAAAAAATGGAGTTCTAGCCAAAATAGTTATGATTTTTGTCGACTAGTACACTGGAATTGGTCGAAAATAGGCTTCAAAGTGGTCAAAATCGCCGATGCAAAAAACATTGTCAAGACCGCTAACTTCACGAAAGCATAATTCCTACGTTTTCCATCAAATTTCATCTTTTGGTGTCATTATGATTGAGAAAAGATTCTCAATCTTTTCAAAAGAATTTTTTTTTTTTTTTTAAATTTTGGCGACCATGAGAACAAGTCTCTGAGAGGGCCCCGACGACCCACAAAGGGTTAATTGGATTTCCATTATTTCTTTTGGGGAAAATTAATTCGGCTAAGGCAAAATCAGTTAACCCTTTGAGGGTTTTTTGTCGTTTCTAGTACGTTTTTACGCGTAGGGGGTTTTTTAGTACTAGTACTCATAATTATAGCGACCTCAAATTTTAGTGGGAGAAAGCTGGTAGGCCTTCATATGAAAGAATGGGTCTATGTGGTCAGTGTGCACAGTCTAAAAAAAATCCTGCAGCACACGGTGCATAATGAGAAAAAAAAAACTTTTTCCATTTTTTTTTAATAAATCAGCGACTTTGCAGTGTATTTTCGTATAGTATTTATTGTTGTATTTCTAGTTTTCTTGGTCTCATTTTATAGAATGGGAAGAATATTCTGAAATTGAGATGATTTGACTGGTTTTACAATGAAAGGTGCCTTGAAATTGAGCTCAAAATAGCAGAAATGTTCGATTTTTACCAAACTTCAAAAGTAAACAAATCGTGCCAAACGTGCAATACAGTCAACTGGTGAGGGCTAATATTCTTTCACAAGTGCACCAATAAAATTTATACCATTTTTTACACTAATGCAGTAGTCTGCATAACAGTAAATCTTATATTTTTTGGAGAATAAAAATTCAAATGGAAAGCAAAAGAATATAAGAGGGGCCTTGAGACGTGACTAATTTACTAGAGGAATGTCATTTTAGTGCCAGGAATGTCTTTCTTGTTTATTCTGGACC
Source organism: Cherax quadricarinatus (assembly GCF_026875155.1). Lineage (NCBI taxonomy): Eukaryota > Metazoa > Arthropoda > Malacostraca > Decapoda > Parastacidae > Cherax > Cherax quadricarinatus. Next base: position 7,742 of record NW_026470875.1, on the reverse strand, counting down.
CTATTCCAAAATTGGCATTTTTTGAAATTTGTGTAAAATTGGCAAAAATTGAAAATTCTGACCACGTACTGGATAGTTGAATTTATAAATGGGTGGTTTCTTGCACCCTTCGATAGAAAAAATGGAGTTTAGCGAAATATTCATTTTTTTGTCGACTAGTACAGTGAAATTGGCCGAAATGGGGTCAAAGTGGGCAAAATCGCCGTCCGTAAACTGCCCAGACCGCTAACTTTGCGAGAGATAAATTTTGTAAATTTTCTATCAAATTTTAAATTTTGGGGTCGTTATGATCGGAAAAAAAAATTTCTATCTTTTCATAAAAGAAAAAAAATTTTTTTTTTTTTTTTAAAAATTTGGCCCCACCCCGAGAACGGTTTTGGAAGGGGCCCGTCGACCCTCAAAAAGGGTTTAAAAGGAAGCTCTTGAAAGAATTTTTGCCGTTACCCGGGGTCCCCTGTAAAGTAAATCCCAATTAAACCATTCCAGACACTAAAAATATTAAAAAAAAATACATTTTTGAGAATAAGTTAGTTTTACATACGAAAAGAGAGATGAAATTTTGGGGGTTTACTGTATATTTATGTACATACTTAACCGGGTAGATCTGTTGTGATGATAAAACCCACTGTTGGGTGAAAGAGTCAAAAAGGTCGCATTATACTGCATTTTTTATTTATGATTTTTTTTTCCATTTTATCGGGGCTTTTATACTTTTATTCCACCTCAGGTGTAGTCAATCCCCCGCCCCTTTACTTTGGATTTTGTCTTAACTGTTTTTTTAAAACTATCAAGGTCTTAGCTTCTATTACCCACTTTGGTAGATTGTTTAAACAATGAAAAAATTATTTTAAAAACCCGTACTTTTTTATGTCCTTTTTTAAAATTATTAAATTTTAAATCCCTTTTTTCTAGTTCTTGAATCAATATCCTTTGAGCTTTTTTAATTTTTTTTGTTTATGCCCATTTCTATTTACAAACCTCAATGATATCTCCTCTCATTCTACTATCTCAAGTGTGTGAAGGTTCAAGGTTCAATCTATCCTTATATGAGAGATTCCTTATATAGTGGATTAATTTTGTCATCCTTCTCTGAATACTCTCCAATGCATTTACATCTATTTCTGTGGTTTAGAAAAACACCTAAGCATAATACCAACTTGTTAGTATTTATTACCAAGGTTTATACCATATCCATTCCTTTAGAAATGGTGACCAAAACTGAATTGCATAATTTAAGCGAGGCCTTACTAGTGATAATTAAGACACATGTGCAACTGTTAGGTATCTTTATTCCAAAATGTTTCACCTACACAGTAGGCTTTTCAGTCAAGTACAGAGGCAGCAGTAGAGATGATGTAATAAGTCCATCACCCTAGAAGTAGAAGTTCTGAGGTAGTCAGTCCTCAGCTTCGAGAAGAGTTCTGCTCCAAGTCATTGTTCCAGATCATGGTATCTTTTATTATGGAAACATTTCACCAGGTAGTGGTTTTCTCGGTTCAATACAGAGAAGAATAAGGAAGATCAGGGAGTTTGAGGTAATCAGTCCCTCAGCCTGGAGTTGATAGGATCAGTTCCTCAATCTTGATAAAAGTACGCATGAGAGAAGTGGCTTATACACTGCAGAACAGGGGAAGGTGAAACAGTTGAGGTGGTGTCACCATGGTAAAATCCATAGGTGGAAGTTTAAATATGGCCTGTAGGCTGAACTCCAAGCTGAGGGAGTGACTACCTCAAACTCCTTTTGATCTACTATTCTTCTCTGTATTGGACTGAGGAATCCACTGGCTGGCAAAATGTTTCTGCAAAAAAGATACCCCAAATGTTGCACAAGCTTCTTATTTATGAATGGACCAGTAGGTCTACTGCAGTGCTCTTCTAATGTTATATAATGGACAAGTGTAAAACCTACCTAGTATATGGGCCAAAAAGGCCTTCTGCAATGCTCCTTTATTTTTATCAAATATTTCCCAAACCCCCTCCCCCAGTTTTTGCTGGAATATATTTTGAATAGCAATCATCTGACCCTTCTGAAGTCCCTCAAAAATGTAAGGTAGATTTATCCATGAGATATATGAAAAATTATGATTTTGGCAAAATATCAGGTTGATCAATACAGAGTTGGGTTGTACTCGGTACAGGGTTTGATCATCATCTGTGTCCACCAAACTGCCAGAATTACTTGAAAACCAAGTTTAAAACCTTGTTACTATACCATCGCTCAGTCTGTTCACATTTCCAGTTATTCCACTAAGTACTTATCTATGTTCATGTTTCATAAGGGGTGATGGATTTACTCAGGGTTCTAACTATATTCCTATAAAAATTGTTTTATTATTTACCTTTCTCCTATTATTATTCCTAATGCTAGATACAGACAAACCAGTTATTTCAACATTTTCCTTTAGGGTTTCTTTTTTGGAAACTTATCAACTTTATCATGAAAAGTAATCCAATATGTAATGAAATCCATAACAATTGTACATTAATTCTTTTTACCTGGATTTTTGGGCATCTATATGTAGCTTTTAAAAGAGCATGTTGTTTCATCATGTATGCAAGTCAAGAGTCTTTAGAGGTGGGGAGGGCATGTAAAAAAAGGGGAAATTTAAGAGTCAATGTAGAAAAAAGGGAAAAGGGGGTGAAATTTTAAAAAAAATCTAGGCAATGGGTTAGTATCAAAAGGGAAGTAGTGAGTCGAAAAAGAAATGTGTTTAAATTTTGGGAGTGGACGTGGTGAAGGGTTCTAAGAGAGAGAGGCAAACACAGAACTGATGAGGAAAAAAGAAAAGTAGGCATTGGGGGGTTCTGGGAGTGAAGAATTTTTCAATGGAGGCAAAAAGGAAATGTCCCAAAATTTAAGGGGACAATTTGTTGTATGGGATAAAAAATGGGTTATCAATTTTGAAATTTGGGAGGAGGCGGGGCAGTGAGGGCCAATGTGTGGGTAAATTATTATGAAAAGGAATTAGGAGTTTGGAGGTTAGATGTGATGTGGGTTTCCCTAAAGTATTATTCAAAGTAAAAGGTTAAAGGGGGTTGGTGATGAAAAAAACTTAGAAAAATAGGGGGGATTAGGGGCTTAAACTCTAGGGGGGAGGATGGAGGGAAAAGGGGTGATCCTAAAAAAGGGTTTGGGAGGGGGGGGGGGAAAAAAGGGAGATTTGAATCTAGAGCTTGGGCCTTAAAAACAGGCTTTGGGATGGTTGAAGTGAGCGAGGCAAGAAGTTTTAAAATGATCTAAATGCTTTTGGGAATGTGAAAAGGTAACTTTTCTGAAAAGATTAAAAAAAATGGTAGCCCAAACTTGAGTTGTGGAGGTGGGAATAGGGCCTGCACCCTGATGGAGGAGTGTGGTTTTGCAGTTTGGGGGGGCACCAAACTGTATGTCAGTGTTTTTCGGGGAGACAGTTTTGAATGAATAAGGTGAAAATTATTTCTTTCTTTTCGGCCCTCACCAGTGGAAGATGACCGTTTGCTAAAAGAACAAAAAACTACACCCCTCGGGTGGGCCCACAAAGCAAACTAATATCCGGTGTCTACTCTTTTTTACTGCTAGGTGAACCCAAAAGTGTCTTACCCTGCCCAGCGGGTAAGACCAGGGGGCAGCGAATGCTTGACCAGAGCACAAACGCTTTTTTGGTTCAAAGACCATGAACAAATCCTAAAACAAAAATATTTAAAGAAAATGTTTAGGTCCGGGACCCTGATGACTTCAAAGTGACAGGTCTCAGATAATGTTTTTAAAAAAAAATATCTTTTTAAGTTCACCAGTGGATAAAATAGACAATTGCAGGGGAACTTTATTTGGCATATCCCCAGGGGACGTTTTCCCGGTCACTGTGTGAAGATCTTGTGGGAGGTGAAAATCCCAATAAGATTCCTTTTTACAATGGTCTTTTCACCCATTTGTTGCCACCGTTCCACTTGGGGGTACTCACTAGCAAGGTTTATCCCCACACCATCTTCACCTTTGCTCATCTCATTTAAGATTCCCATAGGCAGCGTCTTGTTCAGCTTTGACAGCCTCGCGAGCTTTCTTGCTTTTTCCCTTTTTTTTTGCACTTCAGGGATCTCTTTTCCTCAAAATCTCACTTGCTGGGGTGCAGTCATTACTTCATCTAGGACCCCATTCCCTGACACACAAAAAAAAATTTATTTTCCCGCAAATTAGTGTAGTAAATTATACGTAAAGTTTAGAAACCTGGAGTATGTATGAAACTACTTGAAGCATGGTGTAAAATGTCACTCCATGCGAAGGCAGCAGTGGATGGGCTTTTTATAATCATGCACGCCTTGGCTTTTTTTTCCCGTTAAACCCCTTAAGTGTCGTCCTTTGTTGTTTTCTGTCTTCCCCTCTCTCTCTCAGCAAAAAAAGGGCGCTCTTTAAACCCTAGGTATTACCATGATGCAATCATCCATCTTATTCCGAACAAGTGAAAATGTGTTTTACTTGCCAGTCTGCTTATTTTGCTTATATCACAAGCACAGTATACACTTTGTACGGTTTTATGGGGTTCCTAGGGAATTTAACTATGTATAACTGCTTTAATGGGATAGAGTAGCAAAAATACAGACAGACAGAAAAAGGGGACAGAGACAGCCAAACAATCACCAGCCCGCCGCTGGCCCCAACCCAACCACGGCCCGCCAACTTTTTACTAGTCCAGAATTTTTTCTTTCTTGGGGGATAGGGTTTTGAACATTTAGCAGGATGACATACCCGTGGTATCAAATTTAAAGGTTTGTTACACTTTTGGGTTTTTATCGAGGCTTCTGATATTTTCCCCGGTTCTGTGCGAGTGGCAGGATCTGAAGCTCGCTGAACCGGATTTTGGCCCATTGCTGAGGCAAAAAAAATTGATGAGTGTGCTCGTAACTCGGAAAACTTCTAAGTTGGGGCACCCTAAATCAAGTACCCCCGTACGATTTTTTTTTTTTATTAAACCATCGTGTTTCCACCAAAGGGGGGGGGCCCGAAAAAAAAAACTTTCTCATTTAAAATTCCATCACTGTCTTGCCCCGGGCCCTGCCTACACTACAGTTATAAAACGAACATTAACACCCCCTTCAGTGTTTCAACACTGTATTCCCATCTCTAGGATCAAGTCGGCCCCATTTCCCCGATTCCCTTCATAAATGTTTACCGTGTTACACTCCAATAGCAGTCAAATCAAAAAAACCCCTTTGTTCCATTTGTTTCCCTTTAACCGTTCACAAACGCTTGCTGGAAAATCCAAGCCCCTCACACACAAAACTCCCTTTCCCCTACCCCCAACCTTTCTAGGCCCACCCCATTAAATTTATATTTATTTCAACAAAATAGCCATTTCCCACCGAGGATGGGTGACCCCAAAAAAAAAGAAGACTTTAAAAATCACTCACTTCAACACATCTTGCCGAGGGGGCTATATAAGTTCAAAACTGAAAAAACTCCATCCCTCCTTCAGGTGACCTGTATTCCCCCCTCCAAAACAGTTTCCCTTGCTCAGGCTCAAACAGCATGTCAAAATCATAAAAACCATTTTGCCTCCCTTTCCCCTGAACCACACATTTTTGGATGTCCAAGCCCCCCTTTCACAAAAAACCTTCTTTACCCTCTCTTCCAATTTTTCTAGGACAACCCCAACCCTACTTTCCACACGATTTTACACTCTACAAGTCATCCCAATATTTTGTTCCTCCTCTTAAATGCCAAACAGAGAGGAGAGAGAGAGAAGAGAGGAGACAGACGGCGTCATGCTTTTTGTGTGGGGGTGTGTGTGTGTGGGTTGTGTGTGTGTGTGTTGTGTGTGGTGTGGTTTTGGTGTTTTGTGTGTGTGTGTGTGTTTGGTGTGGTGTTGGGGGTGTGTGTGGGGTGTGGTTTTACAGTACCATTGAAAAAAATGCCCGGTTTTACTGGGGAGTCTGAGGTGCAGCACTATCCAGTTAGGTTAGGAAAGGTTTTGTCGGGAAAAAAGGACAAATGTTTCCGACGGGGGTTTAAGTCAGACCAGTGAAGCACTTTGAAGCAGTGTCAGGAAGATGCCCCTTTGCCTGACATGTCTTCAAAGGTTGCATATATTCCGCACTTCTAAAAACATTGCTGGAACCCTTTAAATGTGTATACAGTGGGCCTCCCCCTTTAGTGTTTCGCCCTTCGGCGTTCGCTAAAAGGAGATTTTTAAAATTTTTATTTAAGCAAAAGGGGCTTTCAAATATGCAAACCCCACTGGTTTGTTTACTTTCCCGAGACAACTTATTATGTCTGGAAATTTTCCAAATTTTCAAGGCTTTAAAGTTATTGATATTTTTATTGCTCTGATAATAATACTTACATTACCTGTACCCAGTATCACCTCCATCCGATTCAACCTGCGACATACGTCCACTGACTTATGACCCTGCATCTGGCAGCTGGGTGGGGGGGATGCAACCACTTTCAAAAATTTGACAATACTCCGGGGGGCAATGCGTCATGAGGGAGCTCAGTTTGAGTAACCCTGTCCCATCAGCAGCATCATCTGTATTAAATGTATAACTGGAAGTAATTTCACCATGGCCCCCAAGTGAAGTCTGTGGCAAAAGGCTTTACTTTGAACCTTATTTGTTTTCATGTTGACTAAACCTGTCTGTATCTGTCGCCTATATATTGTGTATTTTTCTGTGTGTCTATCTGTTGTTACCTGTGTGTCTGTCTTTCTGTTACCTGTCTGTCTTTGTTAAACCTGTATGTCTGTTACCTGTGTGTGTCTTTCTGTCTACCTGGTGTGTTTTCTACCTTGTTGTTTTTGTTACCTGTGTGTCTGTTACCCGAGTGTCGTCACCTGGTCTGTCTGTCTTTTGTCTGGTCTGTCTCAGAGCCAATCAAAGAGTGCAATTGGTCTTGAGATGCCATATTAAAAATAATAACATAATAATAATACTGAGGGCAATAAATGTGTAAAAAATTGATATGACATTTTGCTAATCCATCTATGATTTTTTTCAAAATTTATAATAAAAATGTACATAAAATATAAAATATAAATTAACAAATATGAGATGTTTTTTGGTGGCTTGAAGAGTGAACGGAATCATTGTGTCCCGGGGTGGTAACAAACAACAACCATTTGTTTACATAACTCGCCAATTTCAAATCATGGGTTTATTCATTTAATCCCGTTTCTACCCCTTTACTCTACATTAAGACTAAGAAATTTAAGGAAAAAATGAGTGGACAATTATTTATAGTTTAATAATAATAATAATATTATAATTTAGTACTAGTATTACTGTAATAATAATTATTAATATTATTAATTTAGGTCACTGGGCACAGATCCATGTATAGACTTTTCTGGATTATTTGGGTTATCTAGGTAATTTATATTGTATGATAACTTTACTTACGTGTACCCGTGAGAGAGAGAGAGGAGAGAAAAGAGAGAGGGGGAGAGAGGAAGAGGAGAGGGGGAGAGAGGGGGAGAGAGAGAGAGAGAGAGGAGGAGAGAGAGAGAGAGAGAGGAGAGAGGAGAGTGAGAAAAGAGAGAAGAGAGAGAGAGAGAAGGGGGGAGAGAAGAGAGAGAGAGAGAGAAAGAGAGGGGAGAGAGGAAGAGAGGAGAGATTAAGAGAGAGAGAGATACAGAGAAGAGAGATACAGAGGAAGAGAAAGGGGAGAGATCAGAGAGAGAGAGAGATCAGAGAGAGAGAGATACAGGGGAAAAGAGAGATACAGAGAAGGAGAGATAAAGAGAGAGAGATACAGAGAGAGAGAGGAAAAAAGA
>NW_026470874.1:0-11688 GCF_026875155.1 Cherax quadricarinatus | reverse complement strand
AGAGGAAATTTAGAAAATGGAAGAGAAATGGAAATGAGAAATCCTGCGACAGAAATTCTCCAAGAAAGGAAAGAAATCCTTGAACACAATAGAATGTTAACAGCAATGTTTGTTGAACAAGAGAATAAAGTCATACAAGCTGATATGAAGGAGAGAGCTAAGAAAAGACGCTTGGAGAAGCAAGAAAAATGTAATAAGAAGTTACGAGGATCTTGAATTGAAGGTTTAAGTTGTTAGGAGTAGTTGTTAATGTTAGGAATTTATGTTATTATTATTAGAAGTTTCTTATGTTGTTATGAGGAGTTTCATGTGTTGCTATGAGGAGTTTCATGTGTTGCTATGAGAAGATTCTTAATTTTTAAGAGGTTTATGGAAGTTTTCAGAGCTATTACAAGATAATCTGAATAGGATCAACTATTTTGGTCATAGCGCATCTGAACTTGCTAACCGTACTTAGTCTTTTCCCTTGTCATCGTAAAATAAGAAAAATAAAAACCAAAATTTTTTAGTAATAAAAAATATGAAAAAATCTACTACTCGGAGATAGCCCTTAGGGATAAATAATAATAATAATAATAATAATAGTAATAATAATAATAATTAAAATAATGTAGGATTGAAATGCGTAAATTTCTAAACGAGCCCCTTACACAGGTCTTATTCATTTAATATTTTAATTTAGCTTAGGTTGCGGTAGGTTACACTCGAGGTGCGAGCCACAGTAAATTATAGGGAGCTATGTACATTGTACATGTTAAGTTATTATCGAATCGAGTCGAATTGTGCAAAGAAGAGATCTCGATAGAAGACTCTTAGACACAGCAGTTAGAGTGCAGTGGGCGCTCTTGCAGTCGAGGCTTGTTGAGACTGGTAGGCAACTCTCTCGCTTCACGCACACAGTGTCCGTGGTTCAGTCCCCGTCCGGGTGGAAACATTGGGCGTGTTTCCTAAAAATGCTGTCCCCCGTTCACCCAGCAAGCAAGTAGGTACTTGGATGTTAGTCGACTGGTGTGGATCGCATCCTGGTGTATAAGACTGAAAGATTCCAATGGTGGCTAACCCTGTGGGGTTAAAAATTCAAATAAAATTTTCATATCTAACTTCCTTGGCACACTCGGAGGAATATTTTTTATCCTTCACTGGTCAGCTTTTCGCGTAAGAATCGTAACCACAGAAGCTCCAGCTTGCTGTTAAGGTGATGATATCTTTATTGATAGATATCCTTAGACACTTATGCAACATTAGGGAATTTTTATTCTGGAAACGTTTCTCAAGCCAATGGCTTCTTCAGTGCAAATCAGACAACAGCTGAAGATGTGAAGTTTGATGTAATCAGTCTCTCATCCTGGAGTCCGTGCGTTCAGTCCACCAGTCTTGTTAAAAGTACAACATATTCGCGGAATCGAAGCTTATAAACTACAGACAGATGAGGTGGAACAAGTATTAGGCGGAGACAACAGTGAAAAACCCGTCTAATGGAAGTAGGTTGTGCCTATAGGTTAGGTTAAGCACGACCTACTTCCACTAGTGGGTTTTTCCAATGTTGTCTGCGCCTTCACTTCATGTGTTTGCAGTATGTGCTGCACTTTTAAAAAGATTGTTGGAGTAAACGCAGCTTTACCTTCCTGGAAGTACTAGCAAGATGTCTGACACCTGGAGTATAGCAAGATAGTCTGAACATCTGAACACCTCTTGGCCTTGGTACCATTATCATAGGCTAATATCAAGGGTACTAAGACCCACGTCAGGAAACACGAAAAGTTTTTCCCTGACAAAATCATACCAAATCTAATACGGCTGGCTTTAGTCGAGTTTACTAGCTTCAACATCACACCATGTAAAAAAAAATTGTCTGAAAACTCTTTGACTTCTTTCGGTATTCCCAAATTAAAGACGGGGGCTTTCAAAATGCCATCAATTTATCCTTTGTTGGATTTGGTCATTAACATTTATTCTTTTTAAATTTTGTTTCAGTTATAATAACTAGACTTCGTATTTTTCTATTTTTTAAAGCAAACTTGTATATTTTTTTCTCAATTTTTAAATACTTTTTTAAATTTTAAATTAGTTATATTTTTTTTTTTAATTCCTTTTTTTTCCCTAAAGGGAGTAATATGGAGAATTCAACACCTTTCTGGGTTCCATTACTTACAGACTAAAATATTACACAAATCATTTTGGTGAATAAATTCACTGCAACACCTAGACATATTGCAATATCTGGGTATCTTGTGCTTGTATTTTTGAAGGATTAATGATGGATTCTCGGAAATTTGAGCAGCAGTTCTGCAAGTGAAGGACGAGTGACAAGTGGTTTTTGAGTGATAAAAGAAAAATTGAAAAATTATGGAAAAAAAAATGTTTACTTACCGAAAAATAGTGCATAATTTTGGCAACAAGCTGATGTAATTAGCTTGTTTCTATCATATTTCTAAGTATGTTTTTCCAAAAATGTAATTTTTTTGTTCTTGATACCATCAAACAGACATGATGGCAATTCATGTGTTTTTTTTTTCCTCCAAATATTACGATTTTTATGATTGTTTCATTCTAAATACACAGCAGTGAAACTTTTCTGAGGACTCCATTAAAATTCAAAGAGTGATAAAAGGTAAGTCACCTGTGGGCTGCCAACATGTGTTGAGGGTCGCTACATAGTGAAATGTGGCGCGCGGTGACCGTAGACTTTTACAGGAAGCAAATTAGATGTAAGGGGAACCATACCCCCGGCCGGGATTGAACCCGCGGTCATAGAGTCTCAAAACTCCAGCCCGTCGCGCTAGCCACTAGACCAGCTAGCCACAATAAGATTCATCCAACTAGGTATATTTCTACACCATAGGAAAGTTAGCACAGGCACCTCTGTGACCACAAATGCAAGTTTTTACAGACGAATCTCCAGCTAGCGTGGCCGTGACGAACTCTAGCTCAAGTCCCTTCACTGCCGTCAACATGACTTAAGAAATCGTAATGACACGATTGCAAATAAACCATACCCGGCCGGGATTGAACCCGCGGTCATAGAGTCTAAAAAACTCCAGCCCGTCGCGCTAGCCACTAGACCAGCTAGCCACAATAAGATTCATCCAACTAGGTATATTTCTACACCATGGGAAAGTTAGCACAGGCACCTCTGTGACCACAAATGCAAGTTTTTACGGGACGAATCTCCAGCTAGCGTGGCCGTGACGAACTCTAGCTCAAGTCCCTTCACTGCGTCAACATGACTTAAGAAATCGTAATGACACGATTGCAAATAAACCATACCCCCGGGCCCGGGATTGAACCCGCGGTCATAGAGTCTCAAAACTCCAGCCCGTCGCGCTAGCCACTAGACCAGCTAGCCACAATAAGATTCATCCAACTAGGTATATTTCTACACCATAGGAAAGTTAGCACAGGCACCTCTGTGGCCACCTAGCTGGAGATTCGTCTGTAAAAACTTGCATTTGTGGTCACAGAGGTGCCTGTGCTAACTTTCCTATGGTTGTAGAAATATACCTAGTTGGATGAATCTTATTGTGGCTAGCTGGTCTAGTGGCTAGCGCGACGGGCTGGAGTTTTGAGACTCTTGACCGCGGGTTCAACCCCGGCCGGGGGTATGGTTTATTTGCAATCGTGTCATTACGATTTCTTAAGTCATGTTGACGGCAGTGAAGGGACTTGAGCTAGAGTTCGTCACGGCCACGCTAGCTGGAGATTCGTCTGTAAAAACTTGCATTTGTGGTCACAGAGGTGCCTGTGCTAACTTTCCTATGGTGTAGAAATTATACCTAGTTGGATGAATCTTATTGTGGCTAGCTGGTCTAGTGGCTAGCGCGACGGGCTGGAGTTTTGAGACTCTATGACCGCGGGTTCAATCCCGGCCGGGGGTATGGTTTATTTGCAATCGTGTCATTACGATTTCTTAAGTCATGTTGACGGCAGTGAAGGGACTTGAGCTAGAGTTCGTCACGGCCACGCTAGCTGGAGATTCGTCTGTAAAAACTTGCATTTGTGGTCACAGAGGTGCCTGTGCTAACTTTCCTATGGTGTAGAAATATACCTAGTTGGATGAATCTTATTGTGGCTAGCTGGTCTAGTGGCTAGCGCGACGGGCTGGAGTTTTGAGACTCTATTGACCGCGGGTTCAATCCCGGCCGGGGGTATGGTTTATTTGCAATCGTGTCATTACGATTTCTTAAGTCAAGTAGATGTAAGGGGGGCTGTAGGGCAAATTTCCGCGCGCGCTCATCGAAAAATCGAAGAAATATGGAAATTGAGTTATATATACTGAAAAATAGCTCAACTCTTTGGCAACACAATGGTACCAGAATGAATGTTCTACGACGTTTCTACAAGAAATTATAGTCATTTATATCAGGTATGGTGACGGCGATGTTGGTACCGAGTCTGCTCACGGCCCATATATTTTTTGGAGTTGTTTCCTTGTTTTTTATCGCCTTTTCTTGCATTATTCTTTCTAATATAATAACTAACTATTTTGCATCATAAAACAGTAGACGGGACTTATCCGCAGACTGAGCGACAGCTGGGAACCAGATGGGAACGCTCGGCAGTGTTCCCGGGCTCGAGGTGCCAGCCAGGAATCGCCCATTATTACGCTTATATCAGCTTATATATCAACTCTACGGCTTATTTGTCTATCAGAATTGATCTAATATGATATAATAAACACTCTAAATAACATACAAACATGTTATATACACTAGACTGAATAAAATAGGCCATAATATGGCCCAGAGATTATCGGGAATATTTCGATATAAAAGTGAAATTGGTCACTCTGTCGTCTCTGAGTAAGAGAAAACGGTGTTTTGAAGAGTAACTGCACTAGAGCATCAGTTTACTAAGAAATACACCCAAACAAACGCGATTTTCGCGATTTTTTTTTTTGAGACGGGGGCCGGCCGGCGCTCTCGGCCGATATCTCGGAAGTAACTTATTCAACAATTGTTCAAAAATCTCCCTTTATTACTGAATTAAATGGAATATAATACTCACAAAAGTTGTAGAATAATGATTTCTCTTTTTGTCTGTGACCAAATTTTGGAAATATTCCAAATACTTTGGGAGTTATGTGGGAGTAAAGGGCAGATGTTTTTGCAATATTCCAGGAACTAACAAACTTTATTTTTTTTTGTGAAATAAAGAAACGTTCATTTAAAGAAAAGGAGTCACAGAAATAAGAATAAGCATTGTTCTCTCGGCACAAGTGTCCAAACAACCTTACGTAGTCCCATATAGGATAAAAGTGTAACACTATGGCATTTTCAGTAAATCAGTCATTTCTCAGTTGTTGTTTGAGTATTTTTTGGATAAATATTTTCAGAAAAGAGTGATGAAACGACTTTGTCTTGTCTTAGTGTACCAAAACTGGAGAAAATCGGACAGTAACAACGGTAAAGTAACAGATTTTGCCCGACGGCCCTTAAATTATATGTATAACTCAGTATTAAGTTATTAAACATTTTCATTGTGACGAAAAGTACTTTAAGGTGTGTCATGATTTTGCACATGTAATTGAGTAATGATGGAATCTACTAGCATGGTAAGAGGATTTGCGATGGTTTTTTTACTGCTGTGTTTTTATTGATTTTTTCTCCCCCCAAATAAAAAAAAATCCTTTAAAAATGATATTGAACTCAGCATTTTTATATGGTTTGTACTAAGATTTCACTAGACCTATCTTTCACCTGATATCAATTGAGTATTTTGTACTTCTTTACCAATTTTGTGAGAGAAGAGAGAGTTTTTTGCCATGTAGGAACAAGGCATAATACTATTTTTTTCTATCTATCTTTTAAGGCAAAACGTCACTACAGAGTGTGTAGGCTTCAAAATCCTGATTAAAATCACTGAAAAAATTTCACATTGAAATTGGACGAAAATAAAAAATGATTTCGCTAAGCCCCTTCCTTTAGGTGAAGGAAGGAAGTGCCGCACCTAAGAGGTTATAGATCATTTTACGAACATAACGCAAGACGGAAAATAACTTTCAGAGAAGCAAGGAACAAAGAAACAAGCAAACGCTGGTTTTGCCAGGAGTAATACATTGTTGTGATAGCTTAGAGCGACTCGTGTGAATACCTCACTAGTTACTTTATATTTTCTTTATGGTGAATAATTACTTGCTAAAGTACTGAATGATTTTTTTAGGTTGGGGGGGGGGTCCTCCTTTCTTGGTGGGCAGACAGGCTGGTCTTATACTCTCGCCAAAATTCAGATGAAATAAAAGATATGTTCCGGAAATATTAGGCTTATTGTTAATACAATGTGAATTATAAAACCGTTTTTACTGTAATGGCATAAGGAATATAAAATAAATCTAGAAAAAGTGGGAGGACAATGCCAGAGGAACACAAGTGATTTTTTGGGGACCTGCATATACTGGTGGAGTGTAAGCAACGTTTATGGAAGGGATTTAGAAACACAAATTAGCTTCTGAAAATGGAAAAGGCTCACTGTATTCATCGAAAAAGTTGGCAGTGTGTTTGTAGCTCATAAATTGTGAGTTCTGTACTTCGGATTAAACGGCTATTGAATGAGTGATGTGAATGAGTTTCTTCTTTTGCGTAACCGGTAATGTAAAAGTTAAAAATTTAAAATAAGAACATCCTCAAAAAGCATATCCTTACATTAGTATATAATCTATAAATCTTACAAACCTTACAATATAAATTTTCGTATTTTTTTCTTCATTGGTAAGGAATTGTTCTTATTAAATACGTACAAAAGTTAAGGAAAATAATGCGTTAATTCAAAACTTTTCGCTCATTAACTTTCGCTTGTTAGAGCCGAGACTTTCTAAAACATCGTATGGAAGATGAAAAAAAAAAAAAGTCAGAACTTCGTAAAGGTCAGCCTCTTAGTGTGAATATCAGTGGTTTACAAGCCGACATATCAGAGGGATACGGTGTAATCACCTGCTCCTAGGCTGAGGGACTGATTACCTAGCTTTCCTCTGTCTTCTGTATTTATTTCAGTTTTCAGATTTGCCCTTTGTGGCTGTATGTGATAAAAGCTCTGGATTGTAGAAAAGTCTACAAGTAACGATACTCTGATGCTTCCTATTGTGTCTAATTCTTCTTGTCCTTAACAAACCATACCACTGGCGGGAATAGAACCAGCGACCAGAGAGTCTCAAAAAACTCCAGACGATCATGAGTTTCAGACTCTCTGGATCGCGGGTTCTATCCACCTGTGTATGGTTTGTTTGCAATCGTGGTCCATTACGATTTCGTGAGCCAAAGCTCTTTTTCTTGTTTGCACTTCACGGTGGTTACTACTCTAAACACTCCCTGAGAGATGTTTATCGCCCCCCCCTCTATATTCCCCCGAGGTGTACTACATGGACGGTATAAATCGTATGGGTCAGCTATTTGTTACTTCTTTGTATATATAGGGATGAAATAACAATAAAATGGAGTGGACTGCAAATATGAATAAAAAAACCACAGAGAGAAAGAGGAAATAAAACCGGAGCGCTTTTCGTGTAACCTTACACATCTTCAGAGGAACATGAGTTAAAAACAGCAGGCATATTCGGATGTTTCAAAAAATATTTATAGAAAAAATGTGGATGACGTTTGCGTGTGCTTCTGTGTTGATTGTCGTATTCTGTGAATTAAATTTAAAGGTTTCTTCTTAATGAGTATTCCAGCTTAAACTAATATTTATATGGTGTATGGGCAGGATGTGCTCCGGCTGCTGGTGTTTTTAAAGGGTTTGAAGCTCTGCGTCCTAGGTCCCTCTCTGATGTCATTGCATCATCTGAGATGTTTGTCTCCAGCGTCATAAAGCCTCTTCAAATATGTCTTTGCGATCTCTTGGCCGATTGATCTAAAACTTTTAGGGTTGTGTTGCATCGTTTAGGCCTCAAGAGTGTAAATGAGTAATTTTTGTGAAACATTAAGATTATATTCCTAATGTCTTCCGATTGCAAATTTATACTGTGTTAGGACAGGGATTTGAATTTTAGCTGCTGGGGCTTCTCAAGGAAATGTAGAATTACAACTTTACACCATCCAATTTAGATGAACTCAACACCCTGTGTTAAGAGTAACTCAATTCACCCTGGTGTTAAGATGTAAATCATACACCCTGTGTTAAGATGTAACTCAGCACTCTCTATGTTAAGAGTAACTCAACACTCTCTGTTAGATTGTATACTAAACACTCTGTGTTAAGTTGGTAACTCAACCACCCGGTGTTATAGATGGATTCTCAACTCTGTGTTAAGATGTAACTCAACTCCTTCTGGTAAGATGTACTAACACTCTCTGTTAAAGATGTACTCAACACTCTGTGTTAAGATGTACCTCAAACACCTGTGATAAGATGTAAATCAACACTCCTCTGTATAAGATGTAAACTCAGAACTCTCTGTTAAGTGTAACTCAAACACTCTGATGTTAAGGATCTACTCAACACTCTGTGTTAAGATGTAATCAACTCTTGTTGTTAAGGTTGTACTCAACACTCTCTGTTATGATGTAACTCAACACTCTCTGTTAAGATGTAACTCAAACACTCTGTTTAAGATGTAACTCAAACACCTCTGTTAAGATGTAAACTCAACACTCTCTATGTTAAGATGTAACTTCAACACTCTCTGTTTTAGATGTAACTCAACACTCTTTGTTAAGATGTAATTCACACCCTGTGTTATGATGTAACTCAACACTCTGCTGTTAAGATGTACTCAACACCCTGTGTTATGATGTAACTCACACTCCTGTGTTAAGATGTAAACTCAACACCCTGTGTTAAGATGTAAACTCAACACTCTTTGTTAAGCTGTAACTCAACACTTCTGTGTTAAGATGTAAAGCTTAAACACCCTGTGTTAAGATGTAACTCAACACTCTGTGTTAAGATGTAACTCAACACTTGGTTAAGATGGTAAACTCAACACCCTGTGTTATGATGTAACTAAACACCCGTGTTAAGATGTAACTCAAAAACACCCTGAGTTAAGATGTAACTCTAACCCCTGTGTTAAAGATGTAAACTCAACACCTGTGTTAAGTGTAACTCACCACTCTGTGTTAAGATGTAAACTCCAACACTGTGTCTAGATGTAACTCAACACCATCTTGTGATGTTAAGTTAGATCAGACCTTGGGAAGATAATCTTTACCTGTTCACAAATAGCCTGTACAAAGGAAAGAAGAGTTGTGGAATCGAAGGTTAGTTTAACCTGTACCATGGAGAAATACAAATGGTTGGTTATTTGTGAGGTTTATTTGAGTATTGTTCCAGTCAAGGTTTGAGCCTTTTTCTTCTTTATGTTTACAAGTCATGTGCAAATAATCAATCCTGTACCAATGTATGATTGGGTTATGTTCGAGCTCCTGGCGCACACTCATTGAGCTGGTTAACGTACAATTCCTACGGTCTGGTTTAGGGATTTATACACAACTTTTAAGGTCTTTCTTGGTTATCGGGCCTAAAAAACTCTCAAAGTTTGTAAGCTAAAGTTATCAGGGAAATGGAAATATCTCATGTCCTCATAAGCGGACAGGATGATGCATCTTGTATTTTCTTGAAGTCGTATCTACAATGACATGTCTGATTGCTTTTGTACTTCGTTCTTGAAACCAAAACATAGGTTACTTTTATCCTTTATGTTACCACTGAAAATTACATCTGCATGTGTAATATGTATACTGCAAGTATTTTATGAAAATAACTATAAAATATAATATAATTAATTTGCTTTCTCCATATTCAAGCCTTTATGTGGCTTTTGTGTGTATATTTGTGCTCGTATATTAATATCGTTAAGCCTTTAATCCACTCGACCAGACTAATGTAATCTGTGTTTAAGACTGAATTGATTCATGTAATACTGATATTTGTACATGCTTAATCATTATTGGACACGTAATTTTCCCCTAAGCTTAAAATAAACTTGTGTGAGCTTGGATAAACTTATTTGTATCTATATGTGAATACACAGTTGTATCACGTGAACATTTGAAGAGTCAATCAAGCGTAGAACTCAATCATTCCACAAAAGTTTGAAAGCTATATTAAATTCGACTTTTTTTTTTAAAAATGATCTCTAATTTATATCAATTTCCTATATTAATAAGTATTATACAAAATGTACATCCCCTTTACCAGTTTAATATGTATTATACATGCGTACATTACCTACCATTTAATATGTTTTAATACATACACCACTGCAAGTATTATGTATTTTAAAACAACTCGTCTAACACTGTCTATGAATCTAAAATTTAAATTTTTTTGTATACCTTGGGGGAAAAAAATTGCATCTCTTTTATAGCTGTTGTTGGTTAGGTGGTTATTGTTCCTGCTGCCAGGGGCTAAAACCAGGTCTCCTTGTGGGGGTAAATGAAGAAAGTGTTGGTGCAAGCAGGACACAGCCACACGCAAGTGCCACAACCTTGCTGTTCACGGAATGTCTAGAAATCATAAAGTTTCCTCTTCAAAAGAGTTAAAGCTCTGCTTTTGTCCATTTATTGGACCAAAACAAACTGTTAGCGAGGCCTGGTCATGGACGGGGCTGCGGGGACGTTGACACCCAGGACACTTTCCATGCAGACTGCATGACATCTCAATCCACGCTATAATAAACATAATTTAACTTATAATTTTACAAAGGATATCTTAGATAAATCTATATTCATTTAGCATTATTTAGTATTAATTATATTTTGTTGACTTTCACACAGATTTCAGAGATTTATTTTGCATTTGATTTGTTTATCAGGGAAAAGTACCATTGCTTTTCAAGCTACGATCCCTGATTTGTTTACTTTGGGAAGACATGCAGTGTGCACTAAGAGGCATATATTACTCTTGTAAAAAGGCACTAAACATTTACGACATTCCATTGTAAAATACCTTTCAAGTTAATGTAAAAACTGGGTTGCGGCCGCAATACCCTTCGTGTGGTCGATACACATTAAAAATTGACACTGCAAACATGTTTGTTTCCCCTGAATTTTTTTCCTTCTAACTGTGGTTTTTCCACTTCCCCGTAATTTTGTTTGCTCAGTAGAGGTATAATATTTGGTAGGTCTTTTTCCCCCTCCAGTAATCTTGTTGGAAGTTTTATTTAACTGTAATGTTTTATTCTGATGTAAATTTTTTTTTTTAATCTTCCTTTAATCTTTTACTAAAGTGGCTGGTTTTCTCCACACATATTAACATAGATAAGAAATATTCTCCTTTCATATGCTAACATCTGAAACCCCTCACTGATACCTTTTGAAATTTATGGTTTTGGTATTATCTGCCCCGCTACTGAGTCCATTATGACCTATTTTGTCAGAAACAAAGACGCCTTATATTTGACATGATTTAGTATTAATCACAATTTTGATGTCAGCATTATGGTAGAATATTTTCCAGAACGTGTAGTGATGGCATAATGTATATGTGGTGAAAACTTATCTCCGTTACGCCAGCCTTGATTTACCACTGAATCACCTGACACCAATACCTGCGTCAGGAGATAATTTCCTATTTTTTTATAAATAAATCACTACTACCACATGTCTCCATCTATCAGTCTGTGGCGTCGATCAGAGTGTTTATTTTCATCTTAGATTAGTATTTATTCTCAAGTTTCCCCAAGCTTTCCTATGGAAAGTAAAAAAATTTAGAAAAAAGGGGTTTTTGTATGTGTAAACCCGAGAAAATCAAATT